>CABHPP010131407.1:0-16566 GCA_902168425.1 Peromyscus attwateri | reverse complement strand
TGTCTCAGATCACTTCCTGTTGCCTTCAACCCAAAATGTAGGACACTCAGCTACTTTTCCAGCACCATGTCTGCCTGCATGCCACCATGTTGCACCATGATGGTATTGGACTAAACCTCTGAAAATGTAAGCCATCCAATTAAATATTTTTCCTTTTTAAGAGTTGCCATGGTCATGGTGTCTCTTTACAGCAATAGAAACCCAAACTAAGACAACCATATCACTGTCACATCCACCCCATTGCTGTGTTCAATTATAGGTATTGTCTGAAATAAGGAAAGATAAAGCAATGTTCTAGAAGCAATGTAGTATAAGTGAATACTCAAATAGTAACTGTTGACTCTGGAAAGCAGTGTACTTTCCTGGCATCTCACTTAACTCTTCTTGCCAATGACAAAGTGTCTAGGAAACCAAACTCTAAGACTAAGCAAATGCTATGTCGGCTCAGTAGAATCCATTGAGGCTTACCTTCATCTGTTCTGATTCCAAATGTGTTCAGACCATTGACTACTCTTTCCTATTTACCCCAACTGGAATTTGTTAACACAGTTTCATGATATTTGTATTGGGACTAATGGGGGTAATCCTTGACATGGCTCTTCTCTCTTCTTCGTTTCTTACCATTTGACACTTATCTAAGACACAAACCTCCCAAGTAACCACTCAGTGTCTTCCTAGGAAAGACACAAGAATGATTCAGTAGGCTAAATTCTCCAACCCAAGAGATCTGTACACCACTTCATTATTATCCACATCATTACAAAAAACGTGTCCCCTGAATTATTCAGAGCAAGGAACAATTGAAAGCCTTCAGAATGTGTGATAATAGTCTGGATATTTTATATATCAGTGATGATTAGCTGAAACTAATTGTTACAATTAACTTTCTTTCCTCAAGTAGACACTAATTGGGCACCAAGGCTAACCAAGCATAGATGGACAAATAGGACTGAGAGGGCAGAGGAAGTATTTTAATACTCATTACAGAACCCTAATATTCATACTACAAAGAGTTATTAATTCCTGTTAATAAACAGGTAATCACTCTGAGAATTTGAATTCCCTTGAATCAAAATCTTTGAGAGTATGTACAAAGCTGAGTCATAGAGCAGTTTTTGTATAATACTTAAGAATTAAGAATTCTGGCCCACAACCAAACTCCAGCAAAGCACCCACCCCATGCCATATAGCCAGGGTGGGTGGAGAACAGCCAGGAATGGACCGAGGATTCTGACTTCAGCCTGCAGCTGAACTCCAGCAAAGCACCCACATTGCACCATGTGGCAGGGTGGGTAGAGAGCAGCCAAATGCACTAAACAAGAACTCACCTGCTACCATAGGTGCTGGATGGTTCGTCACTATAATGATCTCTTTGTGATGAGAAAGCATGGCCCAGCCCAGCATCATGGTGACCTGAGTGGGAGAGGGAGACCTACATGCACAAGGAGACCTACATGCGGGCCTGGGGCTGTCCACCCTGGGCTCCAAGGAGAAAACACGGGCACACCCGGCACCTTACAGCACCAGCCAGACGGGCACTATTAGAGGAAACAGAGTTATGACATGGTATTTTATGGGGGATAGAGAGAAAGAATGGTTCAGGTCCTGTGGACAGAGGCAAATCTGAAGAGATAAGAGAGGAAGGGAGCAGGCTGAAATGATGAGCAAGTTGACTCCTTGACCAGCGGCAACACATGGCAAAGTGAGCCCTGTACTTTGTCTGGGCAGCACAGCAGAGATGACCCTGTTGATGAGAGCACAGGTGAACCAACCTGGAGGACGGGAGCAGGAGAGACCCAGCCCCACCTCTCATTTCCCACATGGTGGCATGGGGTGGGGAGAAAGGCCTTTTCCCACCCCCACCCATCAACTCTTAAGGCAAGTGAGAGAGTCAACCCTGAGGTAACAAGAGTGGGAGAGCCATCCCTGCCCCTACGAGCTGCAATTCTTGGGAGAGCAGGCCCTGTACCTTGCCAGGACAGAACAATAGAGCCAACCTTGTTAGCACAGGTATGGGTGAGCCAGTTCCAAAATGGTGAGCATCAGAGAGCTGTCCCCATTACCCATCTGTCTTGTGGCAGCATGCATAGGAGAAAGTTGCCCTCCTCACCCCACATTAATGTCTGGGGCAATTGGGAGAGCTGGCCCTGCGGTCATAAGAGCAGGAGAGCCAATCCTGCTTAGGCAGGTGTGGGGAAGCCAGCCCCGAAGTTGCAACCATGGGAGAGCTATCCTCTTTCTCATCTTGGTGGACCAACCCTGTAACTGTCCAGGCCCAGACCCAGGGTTATGACTTGGCCCACCCCAACATCCACCCTATCTATGATCTGCTAGAGCATGTGAAGTAACCTGACCCAAAGCTGCAGGATTCTACAACACAGAACAACAGGATACCCAGGAAGAGTCCTAGTGATCAGAGACCTCAAACCAGACCAATGACTCTTTATAATGAACACTAGCAAGTAAAGATATATGGACAAAGGGGTTTATGGCATGACTCAGTAGGTCACATTGCAGCTTTCATAATGAGATTTTTAATTTTTCCCACTGTTATTTTTTTTTCTTATTTTTTTTTTATTTTGGGGTGGGGTGCAGGGGTAGATGCCAGATGAGAAGGGATGAGAAAATGAATAAGATCAAGATATATGATGTAAAATACACATAGAACAGAGAGAGAGAGAGAGAGAGAGAGAGAGAGAGAGAGAGAGAGAGAGAATTAAGACTGGTATGGTTGCTCATACCTGTAATTAGCATTATGGATGTTGAGGCAGGAGAATTGCCACAAGTTTTGAAGTCAGCCAAGGCTATACAGTGAATTGGAAACTAGCCTAGACTTTGTCTAAAAAAAAATGATTAAAAACAAATTTCAATACTAATTTATCACTTACAAAATGCTTAGTGTTGGACAAGGCTCTTATACTTCTGAGCCATATTTTCTGGAACAGTATTTTAAAACTCCCTCACTATAACACAACTGGATTCTGAATAAAATACAAAAGAATCCCAGGTTTCCATTTGTGCTGATATAGTGTGTACCCTAATAAACTTGCCTGAGGACCAGAGGACAGATCCAGAGACGACATTAGACATAGAGGTCAGGCAGTGGTGGCACACACCTTTAATTCCAGTACTGGGAAGCACACACGCCTTTAATCCCAGGAAGTGATGTCTGGGCAGAGAAAGGTATATAAGGCACGAGGAAACAGGAACTCATTCTCTTTAGACTGAGGATTCTGTAGAGGTAAGAACTAGTGGCTGGCTGTTCTGCTTCTCTGATCTTTCAGCTTTCAGCCTGATATCTGGCTCTGGTTTCTTTATTAAAAGACCATCTAAGATTTGAACAACTTCCATCTGCAGGAAAGTGAAAAAGAAATAACAATAATAATAGTAACAGTCAAAGGGACCATTAGCAGAAACTAGTAATGAGCATTCCACAGACAAGCAGGCTGGGACTGTACCTATGGTAAATGTCAAAGCTCTGGGCCAGGAAAACTGGAGACCACAGTCTTCACATGCATGAGAAATTCAACTGAGACTATGAAGCAAACCAAAGCTGGACTCTAGATTAGTGGCAACAAAGGAAGCTTAGCTGAAACCCAGTCTAGATTCACAATTCCAGATTTTTAAGGAACTATTACATGGAGGCCTAAGAAGATGGCTCAGTAGGTAAGAGCACTTACTGTGCAAGCATGAGGACCTGAGTTTAAACCGCCAGGATCACCTTCAAAATGCATAGCACTATAGAGAACACAGACAAGAGAATCAGGATTGCTGGGATCAAGCACACATGACCTTTCCTACCAAAAGCATCCTTTCACTTGGGCCAGGGACAAAGCAAACCACTATAGAACTAAAAAAGTGGCCTTCTGAGTTTGAAAAATAATGCAAAAAATAAATCCAAACACATGGAAGATGTGCACTTGCACACATGCAGCTCCTTTAAACAAGAGCATGACTACCCATTAAGACAACCCAAGTTCATTCAAATTCTAAATCTGCATTAGTCACCTGTGCTACTTCAGCCATTAGAAAGAAACCCAAGTCCTTTAGCTTGCTTGCCTATGAAGTAGAGTAAGGATTCTAAGAACTTCATGAAGTTATTACATAGATCAAATAAAGTTATTTAGCAAAACCACTTCATGATAAAGAACACTAAAAACCATATGTGTTTCTCTCTAAGGTTACTGCAATATACTAGAATCTATGTAGCATATTAGGAAAATAAAAGGTACTCTTATTAAAATATGAGACCACTGACATCAGATTTCTCAAAAAATATCTTGAAGAAATTTATTTAAATTAGCATTTTAGATTATTTATTTTATATTGTAAATATGTTAAAATTAATGAATGGGTTTTCATCAATGATGAAAAGTAAAGCGAATACTAATAGAAATTACTAACAGAAAATTAATTTTTCTATGAATTGATGTTGTTGATGTATATTTAATGTTCAATAACCTTAGTCATCAGGGAAATGCAAATCAAAACAACTGAGATTTTTTTTTCTTATACCTGTCAAAATGGCTAAAATAAAAAACACAAAAGGCAGCTCATACTTGCAAGGATGTGGAGCAATAGGTACACTCCTCCATTGCTGGTGGGCATGCAAACTTAAACAGCCACTGTGGAACTCAATATGGATGCTCAGTGGAATACTGGGAATTGATCTATCTTAAGACCCAGCTAGACCACTTTGCCCATCCTACCACAAGGGTACTTGCTCAGATGTGTTCATAGTAGCTTTATTCATAAAAGCCAGAAATTAGAAACAACCTAGATATCCCTAAACCAAAGAATGGATAAAGAAAATGTGATACATTTATACAATGGAGTATTATTCACCTGTTAAAAACAATGACATCATGAAATACTCAGGCAAATGGATGAAGCTAGAAAAAAAAAATCAACCTGAGCAAGGTAATCCAGACCCAAAAAGACAAACATGGTATGTCCTCTTATAAGTGGATATTAGCTGTAAAGTAAAAGATAATCATGCTACAATCCATAGGCTCAAAGAGGCTAAGTAACAAGGAGGGCTTGAGGGGAGACACATGGATCTTCTTGGGAAACGGGAAATAGAATAGATTTTGTGGGTGGACTGAGGGTAGGTGGGGATTGGAACAGGAGAGTCCAGGTTAGGGAGAGGAAGATGGAGAGAGAAGGAACTGGGAGAAACTGGAATTGGAGATCGTTTGGATATAATGTAGAAACCTAGTGCAGTGGAAACACCCTGGAATCTCTGAGAGTGACCCTAGCAAAGTATCCTAGTAATGGGGGATACAGAGCCAAACAACCCATCTTCTATAACCATCAAGACTTCCAGCAGTGAGACTAGGACATCAACTCAGCCACAAACCCCTCTACCTACTATTGTCCTGCCTACAAAATGTGCTGGGATAATGATGGTGTAGAACTTGTGAGAGTGGCCAACTAATGACTGATTCAACTTGAGGCCCACACCATGAGAGTAAGTGCACATCAGTGTAAATGAAGGCTTTTTTCTGTACTGCCCAGTCCTGCAGCCATTTTCAAAAAATCATTCAGAGGCTCATATTACTTACAAATCTTTGGCCAATGACTCAGGCTATTATTACTTAGCTCTTACATTTAAATTAACCCATTTCTAATAATCTAAGTATTGCCACATGGCCGTGGCATTACTGGTCTGCTACCATGTTGTTCCTTGGGTGGCTGGATGGTATCTCTCAGACTCCACCCTTCTTCTCCTGTATCTCTGCTTGGATTTCCCACCTGACTCTATCCTGCCTTGCCATAGGTCAAAGCAGTTTTATTTATCAACCAATGAGAGCAACACATATTCACAGCATACAGAAGGTCATCCCACATCATTTCCCGTTTTTTGTCTAGTCAAAAATGAAGGTTTTAACCTTAGCATAGTAAAATTTCATATAACAAAACAGTTATCAAGCAATAATTACAGCTACAATATTAAGTCTATTTGTGTTTGGAAAAATTAAATAAAATATTCTATCATATATCCTATCTTTGTGAGTCTAAAGTTTCATATATAATTTATCTTTTACTATAACTAAGGAAAACTTTAATTATAGCTATCTAGTCTTCAACTCCATCAAAGGACCCAGAAGGATATAATATTACATGAATAAACAGGAAGTGCATTGCAAGCAACTTTTAAAACTCTATAAATGAGAGAGACATCTGACTGCCTAGACAGTCACCCAAAGTTCCTTTGCAATATTGGGACTTCCATCTTCAGCCTATAGGCATAGAGTATCTGGCAGACTTTTTAGTGAAGCAGGAAATTTGAAGGACTGTCTCACATATTTGGGCAAAGTTTGTCAGTCACTTTCCTCTTTGTCCTGCAGAATGTCTGGCAGTTTCTTCTGTGAAGCAGGAACCCAAAAGGACCATCCCACCTTGTTTTGGCAAATTCAGCAATCACTTTCCTGTGGGTCCTGTATGTATAGTTTATACAGCATACTATCAAGCAGTCCAGACAAGAGCAGTTTCTTGCCCAAATGGCTAGCCCTGCCATATTGAAAGCAAATTCCATAAGGAGTTTCTTGTATGCTCATCATCCTCTTTGAAGTAATTGGTACTGCCAAGAGCAGACATGTCTCATTGTCATGAAAAAGATTAGGTAGCTGGGCAGTGGTGGTGCATGCCTTTAATCCCAGCACTCAGGAGGCAGAGCCAGGCGGATCTCTGTGACTTCGAGGCCAGCCTGGTCTACTGAGCGAGATCCAGGAAAGGCGCAAAGCTACACAGAGAAACCCTGTCTTGGAAAAACCAAAAGAAAAAAGAAAAAAGAAAAAAGAAAAATATTAGGTTAACAAAACATTTTAAATGCCATATTCTGCAGGTCTTTGAAGTATTTGAAGTATTCGAAGTCCATCAATCTAATTGAAATATATCTTTGTATACCTTAAAAAAAACCTAACTAATATGGCTAAAGTTTGACTATTATTGACGACTAACTAATGATCTGTATCTTTTAATTATATATTACATTTTTAAATGAGCTGCATAAACATAATATCTTAAGCAAGGGTAGAAATATACATACATTATAGCAAATTAACTTCAAATTTGTATCAATAAACCAGAATCCACATCAATGTAAAATATGTAAGATTAATAGTTGTTTGTTATTAAAGTAGATTCCATAATCTACCCTTTATCCTATCATTTCTATATCATATACCTATTTCTTCTTTTAGAAAGAGATTGATTAAGACAAATAACAATTTGTAACCAAATATCTTAAACAAAGACAAATATCCATAATCCATTTTGGGGGAATGTAGGCATGGTTTCTGGGCTACTTCCAGTTGATTGGGGGTCCTAGTAATCTTATGGGGACTCTGAGAAAATTTAGGATTATGGTCAAGTCCTGATTGGAGTATTCTGTGAGGGTAGATCATCTCAGCCAGTCACCTTAAAGCTATTCTGGATGCAGAACTCAAAGGAAACTGCAACAGAGGCATTTTGAGATGCTGAATCACCAAGGCCATTTGTTTTCATTAGTGTCTGGTTCCCTCATTCTGAAAATATATAAATTTTTAAAGGTAACATATATATCTGCATTGATATAAATATAAACAGTGTATTTTATGCAAGCCAGCAGAAGATAATTTTTTGTTTCATGTTTGAGGAAGTAAAATATATATTACATGTCTTGTAGTTATTTTAGGTTTATTTTTTCATGTGTGAAGTCAGGATTTCAGGGGATCTTCCTTGATCAAATCTGATCATTTTTAACTTTGAATGAATCCATAGCCTCTCATTTACTGCAGAAATAAAAACATAACCTCTCCCCCAAAGTGGCATATCTTTTGATTTAAATTTTGATGCCAAGATATTTTTAAAATATTTAAGTTGGTTTAATCCAGCAGCTTTTATAATCAAATGTTTCATAGAAGTCAAAAAAAATGTTTTTTTTTTCCCCCGGAGCTGAGAACCGAACCCAGGGCCTTGTACTTGCTAGGCAAGCACTCTACCACTGAGCTAAATCCCTAACCCCAGCAGTCAAAAATTTTGAAGACAACATAATAATATACACAATCCAGACTTTTGTGCATTTTCCATCCTCATGTGGCCCATTTTTATATCATTTTATTTCCCTTTCTAAGAACTTTATTTTATTATTTTAAATCTATATTTTAATTTAAGGCTGTACTATATTTTTTCTCTCAAGCCTACACATATCTTTTGAACATACCATGACCTCGTTAGAGGCCTTTCTCTCTGAATCTTTAACCTTTTGTCTATAAGAGCAAAAACCTTAACCCATCCCACAGTGCACTGCCAGGGCTAGTGCTGATAGCTTAGGCCCACAGGCACCAGCTGGGAGAAGCCTCTCTGTAACATGGCCCCTGTGAGAGGCTTTGGAAGCCCATCACATGGCATGGATCATGCAGTTGGCAGCTGTGGCAAGCCACAAGAATAAATTATAGAGATTCAGCTGTGTATTAAAGCTATAATTTGACCTGCTAAGGGTCTGTCAAAAGGCAAGCCATTCATTATGAATATTTGGTGTTATCCAGCTTTTAATATTTCAGCTGTCTTCTGCTATGAAATTCTTGCATGCCCAAATATTCCCAGACCATTTGGTAAACAATTCAGCTCCTATGACCTGCTGAACCTCTAGGTAACTAACTCCCCCACCCTCAGCCTAGGAGACAAGCTGTCTGAGACAAATAGCTTTGTTTCGTGTGCTAATGAAGCTCAGATCATCCTCTTGCCTTGAGGCCTAGTGGCTCTCCAGAGCAATAGACAAAAGAGATTTTTACATATCAAGGTGGAAGGTAGGGTGGAGCAACATTCCTGAGGAGGCAGAGAACCCTGTAGCCAGGGAAAAAGCAACAGGCATTTTTCTGTAGAGGAAATAGAATAACAGGACCAGGGAGAAGGGAAGAACACAGAGGTTTTTGTAGATGGTAAGGGAGAACTCTTGTAGAGTTCATCAGAGCCAGAAGTAGAGAACAAGAAGAGGTGGAGGGCAAAAAAATAGAGGACAAAGATGAGGCATGAAGCATAAGAGCTTAGTTGTTAGCAGTGTTGGTTAAGCGGCAGCACTTGTGGCTGGTGGCCCCGGGCAGCAGCCATGCCAAGGGATGTTGCTGCGGTGGTGGAAGAATCATGAGCCATGGTTACCTTTCTAAAGCTTTACTGGAAGAGGGAGGGAGGGGAGAGAGAGAGAGAGAGAGAGAGAGAGAGAATATGGAAGGAGAGAGTTCAGAAAGAGGGCACACCCGCCTTTTAGGCTGGGACACCACCGGTGCAGGCTGGTGATGTAATTAAGGACATAATCCTTACAAGTAGGACTATGAGATGACAGTAAATGAGGGGACAAAAAAGAACTGAGTGTCAGGACAGAACTGAAGCTATGTAGACAGGATTTCATCCCAGAGAAATAAAGCAGATGGACAAAGAGCTTGGTGTATCTAGATTTATTCCTGCCCTGAATGCCTGATGGAGCTGTGACTGTATAGATAAAATTTTGTCCTAGTGGAATAAAGTTAACAGACTTAAGAGCATAGTGTATTTAGATTTTTTTTTCCCTCAGATATCCTATGCCAGATATAGTGTATTCCCCGGGCTCTGGGCTATCCATAGGCAGCCAGCTCCAATTTCACAGTTACTATAGCTGGCATGAGAGACCAGGAAGCCCAGTGTGGCTCTGTTTCTGCACATTAGAGTCTTTTTAAAGCTTTCTCAGGTTTTATGTGGATGTATGTATTGGCCCCACGTTGGGCACCACATGTAAACAGAGGCTTTTTTATGTCCCACCTGGTCTGGCAGCCATTTTTAAATAACCATTCAGGGGTTTATATTACTTATAAATGTTTGGCTGATGGTTCGGGGTATTATTACTTAGCTCTTACATTTAAATTAACCCATTTCTAATAATCTAAGTATTACCAAATGGCCATGCTGTTACCAGTCTGCTGGCATGTTGTTCCTTGGGTGACTGAATGGTATCTCCCAGACTCCACCCTTCTTCTCCTGTATCTCTGCTTGGATTTCCCACCTGACTCTATCCTGCCTTGTCATAGGTCAAAGCAGCTTTATTTATCAATCAATGAGAGCAACACATATTCACATTGTACAGAAGGACAATTCACGTCACACCTGATACTGTGTGGATGGCCAGAACCATAGGCTTAGCTGCCCATAGACCTGGAATAGAACCAAATATGACTGACAAAAAAATCAATAAAATGATTCTTAATGATGTTCTAGTATACTCATTGATCAGTGCCTACCCCATTGTCATCAGAGAGGCATCATCCAGCAACTTATAGGAGCAGATGGAGAGGCCCACAGCTAAACACTAGGCAAATCCAGGAGAACCCCATAGAAGAGGGGGAAGAGGATTCAAGGAACCACAGGGGTCAAGGACACTATGAGAATGCAACCCACAGAATCAACTAAGCAGGGCTCATAGAGACTCCAGGAGACTAAATTAACAATCACAGATTCAGTGTGGATCTGAGCTAGGTCCTCTGCATATATGTTATGGTTGTGTAGCTTGGTGTTGGATACGTGAGAGTAGGGGTTGGGTATCTCTGATAAGTTTGTCTATACTTTGGACTCTTTTTCTCCTACTGTGTTGCCTTGTCTAGCCTTGATATGAAGGTTTGTGCCTATCCTTATTATAATTTGTTATGCCATATTCAGTTGATATCCCTGCTCTCTTTTTTTTTTTTTTTAAGGGAAAGAGAATAGGGGTGGATCTGTGGAAGAGAGGAGGTGGTAGGGGCTGAGGAGTGGAGGTGAGGGAAACTTCTGTCAGGATGTAACACATGTAAAGAGTAAAAATTTTAAAGAGAAAGTAAAAAGAAATTCTCTCAACCAACATGTCACTTACTCTTATGTGATTTTCATACCATAAATTAGTGCCTTTTCAAAAGTACAAAACTACTAATGCTTTTCTTAAAATCATGTCAAGAAATATTAAATATTTAATAAATTAATATTGAGATTATTCTTCACAATTTTTAATTAAATAAGAGAACAACATAAACAATGATAGTGCCACATGAACTAAGGCCTGTGACAAATCCACTTTTGTATGATAAAAAAGTAATCTTAACAAGGCTATTAATTATCTAATAACCAAAAAAGACACAAAAATAGTTCATTTTAATCAGAAGTATAGTTAATGAAACATGTCTAAGCAAGTCCTAGACAAATACTTCTGTGTAATACACAGTCATTCTCTCGGTAGCACAGAGTCAATACTGTGGCTTAAACTGCTGTATTAGTTGAGAGTCTCCTTGTTGTGACAAAGCACATGGCAGAAGGTACTTAGAGAGTAAGGATTTATTTGGGCTTTAATAGTCCATGACAGTGAGAAAGGCATTAAGGAACTCATGACAGTTGGAAGTGTGTAGCTGGGATCCCTCACATCTCTCTGAGACAGGAAGCAGAAAGCTGGGGCCAAAAGCACAACCCATCCCACCAGTGATCTACTCTTCTAGGTATGCCTCCACATCCTAAATATTCTATGACCTAAAAGAGCACTACTAGGTGGAACAAAATGTCCTGACATGGAAGACTGCAGGGAACATTTCACATCCAATCTGTAATAACCCTACCCTGGTCCCCATGAGGCATTTGCTGCAACTTCAAAAGTTCCCATAGTCTTAACAGTGCTAATTTTATTCAAAAATCCAGTTTGTTTTGAGACTCAGCCACTTTCTTAACTATGAACCTCTAAAAAATGTTCTAAAATTCAAAAGACAAAACAAGGTACATACTTCTAATTTAAAATGACACTGACTAAACAGAGATGAAGAGAAAAACCTTGAGAAAGGACTGGAACCAAACAAGATGTAAATCCAGTAAGGCCAACAACAAACTTAACAAAAACAAAGCCAAACAGCTCCTAACCTGATGTCCATAGCTCACATGGCAGCAGCATTTAGGCTCTAAACCATTTGGCAAGGCATGACCCTACAACCTTGCTCAGCAGAGCATGTGGACTCTTTATTCTGTCAACTCCACTCAATGCCTTCCTTGGCAGTTCATCCATGTTCTCAGGATCTCCAATATCCTGAGTCCTTCACTGAAACTTGGGACATCAAATTCATAGCTTCATGACAACATACATAAGAGCTCCATGTAGAAAATTCAGTTTTTCTACAGACTATCTTCAGTAGTTTTTTTGTAGAAGACTGGTGCAAGCTCTGTGACCTTTAGATCATGAATTCTTCATAGCTACATAACCAGGACTGCATGGATGATACCAAGCCTTCCACCAGCATGGGATGTACAAGGACCCCTTGGACCCATAGCTGTTTTGGCTTCTCAATATCTGCATGGTTTCATCTGAACTGGGGAGAATATTTACTTAGGTGGCAGTCTACTCAGTGTTCTACTGTTGTAAAGGGACACCATGACCAAGGCGACTCTTATAAAAGAAAGCATTTGATTGGGAGCTTGTTTGCAGTTTCAGAGGCTTAGTCCATTTTCATCATGTCAGGGAGCATGGTAGCACATAGTCAGGCACTGGAGCAGTAGCTGAGAGCTTTACATTCTGATCCACAGGCAGAAAGACAGAGAAAGATACATTTGGGCCTGGTATGGGCTTTTAAGACCTCAAGGCCTACCCTTAGTGACACACCTCTTCCAATGAGGCCACACTTCATAATATTTCCTAAACATTTCACTAACAGGGGACCAAACATGCAAATACATGAGCCTATGGGGGCCATTCTCATTCAAGCCACACAGTGGTCTTATTCTATCTGAGTACAGAGATTCTTACTTCCCAAGTACTATCTTTTCAGGCTTTCTCCTTCAAATGAATTTGCATTTTTATACCTTGGAGACATCAACAGGTGGGGTAGAGCCATCAAGTCACCTTTCCTGTCTCCCAGTAAAAAGTATAGTATTTCTGTTTCACAGCTACTTTCATTTTCTCTTTATTACCTTGTCTACACCTGCCTTGTGTGGCACTTCAGAAATCAACAACTATCTTTCCTTACCAAATGGTACATTTTTATAATGTCCTGTTCCATATTCTGGTGTGAGTTTTCACTATAAACTTGGATAAATGGAGTGAGTAATAACTATGCCAAGGTCTGAGCACTTGGATGTCTTGAAATATCCTTGCATCAGGCTTTTAATTTTGGACAACCAACCAACAATGAAATCATGACACCGAGACTTATTATTAGTTTTGAACACATGGCCTAACTAAGGTGTGTTGCTAGCTACCTCTTCTAACTGAGATGAACCTGTTTCTCTTTAGCTATCTTTTACCTTGGGGCTGTTTACCTTTCTTTACTTTTGTAAATTTTACTTTCACTGCTTCTCATGTCTGCTGGCTGGTGGTGGCCGCCTGGCTTCTTACCCCAGGCACGTCCCACTCTTTGTCTCCTCCTCTTCTTCTTCCATTCTTCTCTAGCCTAGATATTTCCTCCCATGTATTATCTTTGCCTGCCAGCCCCACCTTTCCTTTCTCTGCCTGGCAATTGACTGTTCAGCTCTTTATTAGACCCATCAGGTGCCTTAGGCAGGCAAGGTGAAACAGATGCAACACATGTTTACATAATTAAACATATGCAGCACAAACAAATGTAATACATCGTTCCATCATTAAACAAATGCAGCACAAATAAATGTAACATACCATTTCACAGTTAAAGTAATATTCCGCAGCATAAACAAATGTAACACCTTTTCCCAGTTAAAATAATATGCCACAACATTTCCTCAACAAAGCAAATTAGTCCATAAATTCATCCTGGTTCAAATGTTTAGGACATGGACAGAATGTTGTCAGATGCTTTGCCATAATCTGCTATGAATAGCATATATTCTAATTTCTAAAAGAATTCCTGTTCCCTACCTGAAACCTCATGAGGTTGGCCTTTATTGTCCCTGTTTCCATCCTGCCCTTTTGTACTGCCACCAGAAGGACCTATTAAACTCTGATTACAGCATTATAGGGTTCCTTTACTCCACAGCTAAGAAGTTTTCTATATTCTTCCCTCAAACCCATTCTGAAGGCTTATGAACAAATGGTCAGGTTTATCACTCCAATTACCCTACTCCTTGGTACCTTTTCTATACCAGCTATAGTACAAGTTTGCTTTACTATTTCTGTGATAAACACCATGACTAAATGCAACTTGGGGCAAAAAGTGTTTATTTTAGCTTTCAAGCTCCAGATCATAATTCATCTCTGAAGGAAGTGAGATGGGAACTCAAGACAAGAACTTGGAGCAGATATCATGGTAGAATATCACTTACTGGTTTGCTATCAGACTCTGATTCATCTATCTTTTTTTTATATGGCCCAGATCCACTCTCTTAGGGCTTTATCACGTAGGCTACACCCTTCTACATCAACTAGTAATCAAGAAATTTCCCCTACAAACAAGTCCACAGGCCAATCTGATAGAGGCAGTTGATGGGAGAATGTCTTTCTGTATGCTGAGAATATGTGTTGCTCTGATTGGTTGATAAATAAAGTTTTGGCCTATGGCAAGGCAGCTTAGAGGTAGGCAGGAAATTCAAGGAGAGAGAGAGGAAGAAGGTTGAGATAGATACCAGAGAGCCGCCACCAGAAGAAGCAAGATATAAAGGTACCAGTAAGCCATGAGCCATGTGGCAAAGTATAGATTTATAGAAATGGATTAATTTAAGATATAAGAACTAGATAACAAGAAGCCTGCCATGGCCATAGTTTAAAAATGATAATATAAGCCTCTGTGTGTTTACTTGGGTTTGAGCATCTGTAGGACTGACAGGTGAGAGAGATTTGTCCTGACCACAGGCCAGGCAGAACACAGGAAAACTTTCAGCTACAGGCAGTTCTTTAACCAAGTTTCCCTCTTCCCAAGTGACTTTCAGTTTATGTCAAGTTGACAATCTGAAGCTAACTATGAAAATTATTGTCTGTCTTTGAAACAAAATCATCTGATAAAGTAACCTAAAGCAGTTCATCATGGTGAGAAGGTGTGGGAGAGTTCACAGAAGCAGGAGAATATAGTTGAGATTCCTTTTATCAGTGGATCAGGAGGCAGTGAGAATGGGTCAGAAACAGGGCTGGGCTTTAACATTCAGTGACTGTTTACTAGTGAGCCACTTCCTTCACCTGGGACCATATCATCTATAGGTTCCATAGCCTCCAAAAAAGCACCCTGGGGTCCAGGTCTTTAAATGAACCTATAGGATACATTTCACATTCAAATCATAATAATCATTGACAAAATGCTTTCAACATTTCAGCCATAATTATAATCTTCTGTTTAAAATTATTTCTTTTTATTATTCATATATGCTCTCTAATTTTTAGAAATAAAGCACATACTTTCTATTTAGAATGCCATTTCAAGCCTTATTATTTAAAGATTGTAATTTGTCACAGATGTTTTAAGTCCCCTTAAAATTACTAAAAGTTCCCAGAACATTGATGAAATTTAGCCTACAGTATATGCATATAAAATATTTTTCTTATAAAATCATAAAATATAAAATATAATCTGAAATACAATTTCTAATATAAGTAAATTCAAATGTTAGTCTTAATGAAATCTTTGTCTTTCAGTGGGAAACCTTATGAATATAATCTTAAGGAATGTCATAATATCAGCATGAATCCTACTTAGTTCCAAATTATTGAATAACACACACATAGTCTTTAAGATATAGAAATTTATTAACCTGTTATACATACTAATAATTGGAATTTATCCATCTTATCAAGATGCATTTTAAAATATAAGCATATTTTTAACATAATTTCAGGTTAATCTGAAAAGAATCTGACATAAAAACCTAATCAAAAAAGGACTTGCACAGAAAACTTTTAAGCCAATATAAAAGCACAATTAATAAAAATTTATAGAAATTTATTACTTTACAAAGTGGGTAAGATGACAGGTTAGAAGCTTCCTAAGCATGATCTATAAATGAGAACAGTCAGAGTAAAGAAATCCATAGGTTTCCAGCAGAACAAATGGTGGAAAGCATAGGAAAACATTAAATTGCTAGGACAAAGATATAGAAAATTAATATAAGGAAGTAGAAAATAATCCTCAGGTCCAGATTAAATGTAAGAGAATAAAGTAAGCCAGCATCCCTCCTTGCTGGTGGTCATGTCAGAGGAACAGCGGGTGGCAATTGAAGTTCAAGGTGTCAGCCCACCGGAAGGAAAATCTCTGATGGGTAAATTTTGATTAGGCAAGGCCTTGTAACCACAGACCATGGAATACCTTTTGCTTCTGCTGTGCCTTTTCATGTTTGCCTCTGCCATCTTTCTCTGGTGTCTGGCATGGTGTGAATGGGTGTGGGGAGATCCCCAAAGCCTGTAATGTAGTGTGTTTATCTCATTGAAACATCCCGTTCTACTGAGCATTTTTGCCTGTGGGTTATTATGAAGATCATTTCTTCCTAAGCTGTACTGTCTAAATGATACTAATAATGTTAATTTAAATAGACTTTTGATGATTAAAAATATAAACAAGGAACTCATATATAATAAAAATATATACTCACTACAACACATGAGTTTCTACTGAGAAGCTGTATAGACTGTGGCTTAGGTTAATGATTAAGAAAAAT
>CABHPP010131406.1:0-19495 GCA_902168425.1 Peromyscus attwateri | reverse complement strand
GAGAGAGAGAGAGAGAGAGAGAGAGAGAGAGAGAGTATTATATGTGTGTATCTAACATTGAGTGGCCCAGCCCATAAGGCTTCACTGTAGAGAAGAGCCCATGATAGAAAACCTGCCATCAATGCTGATGGAATCCAACACTACCAGTGGATTGAAGTTACAGGGGGGAGAGGGGGTAGATGGGGGCTCTTGGTTGTCTTGACCCACTCCATTGTGAACTGTGGATTTCAGGAGAAGCAGTTATCACAGCTTATTGCTGGTGATTCTGATAGGGGTTCAGTGTACCACTAATAGCCAAATGGTAAGGCTAACAGCAATTCCAAGCCTGCAGGTGAACTGACAGGGGGCTACTCAAGCTTCCTCCTCCTTTCCCCCATTTCTGATAATGTGTCCCAGCATTCATCTAAACCTCTTACCTGCTGGGAGAGTATGGGAAGAGGGTTAAGGAAGAAGATGACTGAGTCACATCTGCATCCTGTAGAAGACTAGGGATGCAGAGGCTGATAGTGATCACATTACTGATGATGAATGAGCAGCCTGTGTGTCCAGAAGCCACTGAAAACATCTACCTCTGTGTACTGTGTGTGATTTGTGAACTTCTTGCCAGCAGTGTTCATAATTAATGAGAGGACGGAGCAATACATCGAGGGCAACGCATTAGTGAAGTGGGAAAGTCTTTTCCTTTCTGGAGCTGGAATGGCCAGGAGGAGTCTCATTGTTTCAGCTGACTTTGGTGTCGTGCCAAGCCAGAGGCACTGACCGCAGGCACACTTGGCTGCAGCTTTCCTTTGAAGCCCCCGGTGCCCCAGTAATACCACCTCCACTGCACAATCTGAGACCAGACCAGAGAACACCAGCAGCTCTCCTCCTTCCTCCTCCTTTTTTTTTTTTTTTTTGCTATTTTTAGATAATTTTGAATAACAACCTATTCCCCTCATTTATTATTCTTGATGAATAGCAAATTATTCTAATAGCATTGACTGTTCTATTCATTCATTATTTGAGGATGATTAGAAGTGAATAGCTATTATGAAGCCTCACCAGTTCCAAAAATTAAACCTCAGAATGTTGTGTTTCCTTTTGACTCTGAGTAATTATCTCCATAGCTCCCTCTAATTCACACACACACACACACACACACACCTTGCTTTTTTGCTAGTAGCAGTCTGTTTTGACTTGATTCGAGATGCCTCTATTCAAAAGTTATCCTGAGATGTGATGGATGAGCATCTGAAATGCCGTCTCCTCATACACAGCAGAATTAGGTTTAGGTTAGGTACCCATAATTCACTCACAACCATGTTATTTAAGCCCACAGAGTACTGCATAAGACATGGCTTGCAGATGGCAGGAGAGGGAATTCCAGGATAAATCACAATACTACTTATTGAACAGTGTGTGAAGTTCTAACGTGAGGACAAAGTAACAATTCAGGGTGAGAGAAATATTCATTTTTATTTTTAAGTGACACAATTTGATATTTTTTTTTTTGGTTTTTTCGAGACAGGGTTTCTCTGTGTAGCTTTGTGCCTTTCTGGAATTCGCTTTGGAGACCAGGCTGGCCTCGAACTCACAGAGATCCGCCTGGCTCTGCCTCCCGAGTGCTGGGATATTTAAAAAAAAAAAAAAACTTTGATCTGAGCAACTGAGGCCTTACTATACATCCTTTGTTTTCGGTTCCACCTCTGCATATGTAGCTGGAAATTAGTCCTAGGACATTGTACATGCTAGACAAGTGTTCTACCGCTAAGCTGCACCTAGGTCTTTTTTTAACTTTGTATTTTGTGTAAAGGTTTTGTTACCCTCCCCAGACTGGCCTTGAACTTGTGATCCTCCTGCCTTGACCTCTTGAGCATCTGTGATTACTAATTAGTACTATTAGGCTCAATCCTCTTCAGTCACATTCCCAGTGGCACACCAACTATACTGAATCATTTTTAATGAACCAGTTATTTTCCTCCAGATATAATGTCAACTTGCCTACCATTTACATTTTGTTTCCTTTGGCCTGGAATAGACTTTCAGCTTCTCCATACTGTCTCCTATCTCTAGTAGTTAAGTTCACTTTTTCTATGAGGACATTTGAAACCTCTTTTCAGTCCACTGATCTCAGAACCATATTTATTTCTAGGATTGTACAATCTTCCCCAGAAGGACTCCATTCACAATTACCAACTGCCCTGTGTGGTATGGCTTTTTACTTAGGTATTTCAGGGTGTCATATTTAGGCAAGAGGAATATCAAATTGAATTTATAAAACTAGGTACATAAGAGGTTATTTTGATAGTGACATCTGATAATAGAATAACTCCAAAGCTCTGCCAATTTATAAAAGTGATAAAATAATGACTAAAACATAGAGAAATAAACTTTTGTTAGAACTTGGAAACTAGTCAGAAGCTTATAACAATGCAGGAATTATTCAAGAAAATGTCTGGTTTCTTCCTAAGAAGGAGTTTTGTGATACTTTAGCTCACTCACCCTAAACCCATTCTCAATGCCTATGTCTTGAAATTTCTGGTATTCCCAATATGAGCAGAAAGAGCAGAAAGGGCCGAGTTCGCTGAGAATTGTTATCATTTGTTCTGACCAGTGTGGCTCAGAGGCTTGTGCATATCTTAACCACTACAGAACTCACATCATTCTACAGTAGCAGTGAGGGGTGGGTGGGAAGGGGTTGGAAGCCGAGGTGGGCGTATTGTTGAAGACATTTACAGGCAAATGTTTTAGTTGCAGCTTCCAGAAGCAGCAAATAACATTTGGAACACACACACACACACACACACACACACACACACACACACACACACACACAAATAGATTAATCAAGACATTGGAAGGAAAGGGTGGAGCATGAGATGCTTTTGAAAAAGATCTGAAGGCTTTGCAATGTTCTTGGAACTCAAGAAGGGCACACTATGTCCAACACTGTGTATGTGTTTGGAAAGGTCTGAGGAAGTTCAAAGTTCTCAGCTCTAACTAAGCTTGACTTTCACACTTGAAGAAAGTAAAGGTTGAGGGATACTTGTGAGCTGCTGGGGAATCAAAGGCATAGCCTAATAAACACAGAAGAGCCTGAAAGGGGGAGTTTTTTGTTATTTTCCTCAACTTTGATGGAAATCTCTGTCTAACTATTATCTGACCACCAAGAATACTGAACAATGAACAAGAATAAGAACAATGACATCAGTGTTATACTTGACCAAGAATACAACTTTAAAAACAGCTTTAAAAGGAGGAAGAATGAATCTTACAGAGACGAAAGTATGTGACTATAGCATAAGTAAATAAATAGGCTATACAATTTTTTAAATAAATAACAAAAGAAAAAGTTGGTCTTTTGAAAACATTAATTAATTTGAGAAATCTTTAAACTATAGAATAAAAGAGAGTCGCTTCAAATTGTTACAATCAGGAATAAATTCAGGAAACCTCTTTTGATCTTCTAGAAAGAAAACCTATTCCTAGTAAATGGAATAAATATTTTAAAGCAGAAGAATTAGATGACCTCAATGGAGTAAAAAAAATGCAAGGTATCACAACTAACCCAAGAAGGAATAGATACATATGACAGGTTAAAAGATTGTGTCCATAATAACAAACAAACAACTCCAATGAAGAGGACTAGGACTCTGACATCACCACATTTAACTAGTAAATTTTACCTAATGTTTAAGGAAAAAAAATACCAATTCTTCTTGAAGTCTTCCAAAAAAATAAAAGAATGGGAAAAACTTAAATTAGTATATGAAATCAAAATTACTTCATAGCAAAGGTGGACAAAGGCAGCATCAAAATAAACAAAGATGAATTTGCCTTATAGATTTAAAAATCCTCAACCAAATAGTAGCAAGCCCAATCCAGTACTATATTAAAAAGATTAAACACCTTGACCAACTGGGATTTGTCCTAGGAATACAAAGTGGTTCATTTGTATGTGTATAAAATGTATATAATATACAGGAGCGCACATATATATATACACATATATATATATAATATATAAAAATAAATATATAAATATATATATATTTTATTTTTCCCATTTTCAGTAGCCAAACAATACTGAATACAATTCACTTTTCCCAATTTTGAATTTTAACCATAAACCTAGAGTTACCATAAATCTATAGTTGTCAAAACAGTGTGATATTGATATAAGTACAGAGACAAATTAGTAGGAAGCATGATATTGGTGTAAGGACAGACATACAGATAAGGGGACAGCATGATGTCAGGGTAAGGAAAGACATATGGATGAGTAGACAGTGTGCTATCAGTGTAAGGACAGACACACAGATGAGTGGACAGTGTTATATCAGCATGAGGACAGACATACAGATAAGTAGATGGCATGATATCAGAGTAAGAAAGGCATACAGGTGAAGGGAATAGAATTCAGAGCTAGAAACAAACTCCTAAAACTACACTCACTTGGTTTGCACTGGGTAACAAGGTGCTTTAAAGGAGAAAGAACAGTCTGGTCCATTTAAATAGAAAACCTGCTATCCTGATGCAGAAGAATGAATTTAAAACTTATATTAAAAATTAAGGGGTGGAAATGATGTAAATATAGTATTTGAGTATGAAATCCTAAAAAAAAAACTCTAAGTGTATCATTGCCCAGTATCAAAGAACCAGAACTCCAAGATGCTTCAAAAGGTGTACAAAAGTAAACCTCAGTTGTAACTGTAACACCAAAGCCACAGAAATAAAAATCAGATTAAATTAGACTTCATTGAAATTCAAAACTTTGTGCGAAGAATACTTCCAAGCTAAAAGACAGCCAACAGAATAAAAGAGAACATTTGGAACTTACGTACCTGACAAGCGTCAGTACCCAAAACACGAAAGGAATGATTACAAGTATGCAATAAAATGAAAAAAGAAGACACCATTTTGAAAATGGTCAAAGAACTTGAATGGACTTAATTTCTCCAAAGGTGACATACAAATGGCTGAAAAGATAACTAAAATTTAAACAGTAAAACAGTAAGATAGCACTTTATACCCACTAGTTTGGCTCTAGTTTGTAAAAAATGGAAGATAATGACTGTTGGTGAGGACATGAGGAAACTGGAAGCCTCAGACACTGCTTCATACATGGAAAATATCGAGCCACCATGGAGAGCAGTTTTTCATGAAGCCTTTAAACATAGTCAGCTTACAAACAGTTCAACTCCTAACTCTATACCCAAGAGTAAGAAACCCTCTCTCAAACACCTGTACACCAATATTCATGGTGTGCTATTCACAATGGTTGAAATACAAAACAACTCAAAGGTTCATCGGAGAAGCAAAACAAGGCAAGTCTACAGAATGAGCTCTGTTAGCCAGAAGACTCAGTGGAGTATATGCAAGACCAAAGGTGAGCCCTGAGCACACTACACACACCAAATGAAAAAGAGCCACAAGACCAGATACTTCAGGAGTCCATGTGTATGCAGTGTCCTGAACATGCAAATTCATGATGACAGAAACTGATTACAGGGAACCAACAGGATGTTGTCTCTAAGACAACGTCTTCTTTCTGGGCTGATGGTAAGTTTCCAGAATTAGATAGTGGTGATGCACATATCGCAGTGCCACTTTAAACAATTTAAAATGGCCAAACCGTGTGAATTTCATATGAAAATAAATAAATAAATATGTAATAGAGTACTTCCAGAAAAATAAAATTTAAAATTATATATACTATTTAAAAGCTGTCAAGTATTATAAAATTCATGCCTGTGAAACAAAGATCAAAATAAAAATATTTACATGCCATTAGCATATAAAATACAGTATTTATATTTATCTTATTTAATATATTTATATATAAATTTATAAATTTTAAATGTTAAATGTCTGGTATGAAATTATTTCCTCTACATTTTAAGTTGATAGATTTTGTATAAAAAATCTTATAACATTAATTATTACTATAAGAACAGAAATAATTCAATCTTTCTAGTCTGATAGATTTAAAATGTTTTATAATTATTAATTATAATGAATAAAACACATAACTATGTATATGGCATACTGCTTGGAGTATTCATCTCATTTTTTTTTTACTCTGCAGAGAATATCCTATGATAAATTTTATTTGAAATGATTACCACCAGAAAGGAAGATAATGTATGGTATGTTTCAACACCATTCTCTCAATTGAGATTTTGGACGTATGACCACTATCGAGAAAAGCAGTTTTGCTTGGCCAGGAGATCAGGGAGAAACAAATACTCAGGCATTCTAGGGCTACTATGGATTCAACCAACTGTGGATAGAAAATATTAACTCTCAAAATCCCATTTGCATGCAGTATATGCAGATCTTTTTCTTGCCATTCCCTAAATGATGCAACTGTTTACACAAACTATTTATATCGCATTGGGTGTCTAGGAAGTTTAGAGATGACTGAAATTACACAGGAGGCTGTGCATAGGTTCTATGTAGATGCAGTGTTGTATAAAGGACTTAAATAGTCTCAGATTTTGGTATTTGTGTAGAATTATGGCATACACACTCTATGGATGCTGGGGGGAAGTTGTGTAGGATATGGACATGTCTGCTGTTTGGAAGGTTTCCTACATACTCAAGTCTTGCTCTCTATTTCTTGAGGCTTATTCATCATGACTTCCCACATTTGTCCCACTCTGGAGAAACATTTTTCTTTCATTATTGTTCAGTTGTAGGTAAAGAAGGAGTTCAATAACCCAACAAAATGCCATGCATGCTCCATATAGCTTCATTTGTACACTGCTTGTATAATACTGTCATTTACTGTGAATGCCTGATCAAACTGTTTTAACTTCCCCAAGTCTTATTTCCTGGTCTGTAAAATCTTATTATGTCCACATCACAGTGTTGTTGTGTAGAGTATGTGAAATGAATTGGGTTAAGCACCAAGTGTGTTGCTTTGTTCATAATGGGTGTTCAGTATGCTATTATTGGTGGGGGGTGGCGTCCTTTCGGTTACATTTTATTTGTGATAGCCTCCTGGGTGACTTACTCAAAAACTGATTGTGAACTCTGTGAGAGTGGAATCTATGAAAGGGTTCCTCTTTGTGACCATTATACTTAGGATTGATCTCTGTCTTGGAGTCTTAGAAACACTAAGCAATTGAACTAGCAATGTTGGGACAAAATTCCCCTCTTTCTAGCAGCCTGGCTTTCTAATAGCAGTTGCTGTAAAAGTATTCCTCCTCAGTGGGTCACCCCCTGGAGTGAACAACTGCATGCTGGGTACTACATTTTCCCAATTACTAATCCCAGTTCTCTCACTTTAAAGTTGTAGTAGTGAGTTTCTGCTAGTGGGGGTGTAAGATACAACATGTTAATCTTCCAAGGGCACACTCTTCTCAAGGAGCAGATTCACAAAAATGGTCAGTGTTTTCACCACCCAAATATTCCAGCACTGCACTGTGTTTTCAGGGCTCAGTAAAATGCTACCACCCGCTATTTTCTGTGGAACTCTTTGGGAAAACCCTTCCTGTTTTAGTTTTTCATTTCTTACTTCTCACCCTTCTCACAGTTCACCCTCTCCTCATTGTCTTTCTAACCTCTCTGAGAACACATGAGGTCCTAGCTGGCTCTTGTGGTTTTGTTCCAGTTCATAAGGTTATTTGCCTGCTTTAGAAATCCTTCACTCCAAACACCTGAACAAACTTTAGATTTAAGCAGGCTAAGCTGGATAGGAAGCCATCCAAGAAATTTAATGAGAGGACTTAGCAAAAGCAAACAGACCACTTCAAACTAATGCCCACCATATGTAACTGTGTGTCTTTCCACCAGAGACAGAAATAGAGATATGATTAAGAGTAAAACCTATATATCTCTGCAGAAGAAGTCTGCGGTTTGGGTAAATTTCAAACAGCTAAGACTTTGCTCCCTTTCTAATAACCAGTAGTTTAAAAAAGAGTAGGGACTCATTAATTTACAAAGCAGGTTTCTCATTCCAAATAGCACCCAGAGCTCTGTTCCAAGCAGTCGGAAGCTCTCTTATCCCTCGAACTTGCTTGTCCTTCAACCTTGGCAAGTCATTTATCCACATGAACCCGAGTGAGTTCCCCCACTCAGTCTGATATTGGAGTTTAGGATCTCTATTATGTGGAAATTCTTTCCAGTGCTGTATAGTCATTTCTATTATACTTCAGGGATTTCAACATGATCAAAGCCAGGTCCGCCCTTCCTAGATCTCAATCTCAGAATTATTTGATATTTTATTAGTCTCTATGGATGTTAATATTTAGGTACTGAAATGACATGTGCCAAAAGAATGTGTTCTCAGGTAGTTCTGGTGAGAGGCCTGTTTGAAAGAGGAGTCACCACATGACAGGTGGTGATTTGCGAGTTGGTACTTCAGGTTCACTTTTGGCATCACGTGCATAGGCTGTTCCAGTATCACTGAGCACCCACATTCATTTACTGACTTACCATGAGCAAATCACTGGCTTTTGTAAGCTCTGGCATCATTTATTAGGAAGATAAATGAGAGTAATTAAGCTTCAAGGCCGTCAGTGCTAAAACTTTTTGGAATTAGTGTGCTATTAAAATGACGGAGTGCCTGGCTCTTCCCAGGTAAGTGGTGCTCTTTCACCCCTGGCTCTGCTTCGTAGACGACCTCTACTGCCCCTGCTAGCTATGCCCCTTGCATCCATGAGCTAAATAAAACCCCTCTATTAGTGCCATGGATGGATGACCAAGTTGTGGTTATGAGCCATTCTGGGCTAGATCATTTAGTGTCAAACTGAGGTCATCATCAATACCTTTCAGGTAAGGGTGGCTAGTCTCTAGTGGCTAGATACAGACCTAGTTACCTCACAAAATAGCAGTTCTCTTTACACAGTAGACTGAGGCTTGTGGGGCTTTGGTCTTAACAATCAAGCAAGCTTACTATTTAGTCATTTAACATAGCAATCTAACATGCAGAAAAGAGAACAGGAAAGGTTAAATCCCAGGAGGAGGAAAGACCGAACGCAGGTCACAGGCAAGAGTTATGAAAGAGGATATAAAGCTAATGACTTTTCTAGCTTTAATTAAGTCATGGTTTGGGGGGAGTTTGGCAGTGGAAAAATATAGAAATTACATTGGATAGTGAAAGTGTAAAATCCAATATGAAGCTCCACAGCTTTATAATCTACTCAAACTCTGTAGAAGTTCATTGAGATGTGTAGACTTTGGGTCTGGTTAATTTTCATGTGTGATTTTGTTATCTGAAAGTTTTTTGGACTAAAGTTCATAAAATTGCAATAATGTGATTGTGAAGTTACTGTAAATACAAATTGTTTGCATGTGAAATTATCAAATAATATTTTTAAAAGGTGTTTAGCTTTCTGTAAATGATATGGATTAAATATTCAAGCTTTCTAGCTTTCTTGAGGAAAAAGTATCTTGGCTATAATCAATAAATACAAACAGATCTAGAAAATATAACTTTGACTTAACTTTTGTTTTTTACATTTACCTATATGCCTGTGTGATTTTGCATGGGAAGCCTGCTCATAGCAGAGTTACTGGAATGACAACTAGTCCTATTTCATATGTGCCATGTGTGAGCTCCTATTGTGAGTCACATGTGTGAGTTCCTACTATGCATCACACTCGTGAGGCCCTACTCTGCATCAAACATTGCTGATCATGGGACTTAGCCTCACTTCCCTGGACAGGGCTTTCTGTAAGGAATTGTTTCAGCTTAGGACTTCTCCATTATGAAACCTTTTATGTACACAGAATACTTCCCTTCCAATAAAGTGACAAACATTTTCACAATGCTATTTTTTTTAAGTATGAGTGGTTTGAATATATGAAGGAATGTCAAATAAGACATTGTAACATCTTTTGCAGTGGGATAAAAAGATTCAGGATTTCAACAAAACAGAAGGGTGCCCTACAAGGCATCATTATTCTTAGTTAAATAGGACAGTCTAATTATAACCTTCATGCTTAAAAAAAAAGTTATTAGTCACATTTTCTTGTATGGTTTACCTCCTTCTTCCCTATCTCTAATTTTTTTGGTTTTGGATTTGGATAAGAAAAAGAAGAATTTGCATGTGGGTTCACAGAGGGCATCTTTAATGGCCTCCATACCAGCTTCCCACATTTCATTTACTAAAGTCATGCAGTAAATAACCCAGAGTCTATATGCTGAAACTTAATTCACTGGAATTACCTATTTTAGCCTCATTACTATTGTTATTCCTGACCAGTTATAGAGACAAATCTGCCAAATGTCTGACTTTCATGTTCCTTGTGACCTTTGCACACAATGTGAACTTTGAAACTTGTAAATATCAAGATTTAGAAACCAATGTATCAGCCCTCCTTTATTCTAATTATGTTTAATAGAACATGAAGGAAGAGAGGAATGGAGGAAGGGAGGGAGAAAGACTCAAGGGAAGAATTAGAATTGAATAATTGATATGAAATTTTGTTATACAAAAGAAGCTTGAAAAAATAAGAAGAGACAATGAAATGATTTTCAAATGCAGTATTAGTCTCGTTATATTTTTTACAATATAATCTTGGGTTTGAAAATTAATTGTTATATGAGAAAATCAACAAGGTACCAACAGATAATTCCCATGTAGCCCCTCACAGCCTTCCTCCAGCTCTGGATTTATGAGCATATTTGTTTTTCTGGAATTGTCTTAACCCATAAGCTCAAGACCAAACTCACCTTGCAGTCTTTGCAATTATCTATGAAAAAGGAAAGAGCATCCTCAATAAAACAAAGTTCTACAGAACAAAGACAAGAAGCTCATGGGAACACTTCCTACAGCCCCATTGGTGGTTGTGCACCTGTCTCCAACATCACCACAAACAGTTTCTCCAGGTGTCTACAGACAGATCCCACCACCTGCAGCATCAGTACTGGGGAACACGTCTTCCTCTCAAATTGAGGAAAGGAGAATTTTGAAAAGAATTATACGTGCCACCCTACTCACCCATCAAAGCCTGAGGCAGGTAGGAGAGCTGACCCTACTGGACATAAGAGCAAGAAAGCTGTTCCTGACCCCCACCAACTACCACACTTGGGAGAAGAGGCCCTAGGCAGCACAATAGAGCCAACCCTGTTGGTGCAAGTGTGGATGAGCCAGCCCCGATGCTGTGAGCATGGGAGAGCTATCCCCATCACTCATCCTTCTTGTGGCAGCATAGGCTGGGGGAAAGATGCCTTCTCCCCACACCCATCAATACCTGGGGCAGGTGGGAGAACTGGCCCTGAGCTCACAAGAGCAGGAGAGCTGTCCCTACCCTCCACCAGCTACAACACTCAGGAGAGCAGGCCCTGCACCTCACCTGGACAACACAATAGACCCAGCCCTGCTGGCGGAGGTGTGGGTGAGCCAACTCCAAAGCTGTAAGTGTGGAAGAGCTACCCTCACTACTCATCTATCACGCAGCAGTGTGGGTGGGGGCGAGATTCCCCCTTTACCCTTTGCTCCTTACCCCCTGCAAAAGACAAGAGAGCTGACCTTCCTCTTACCAGCTGTAGCACTAAGGAAAGTGGCCCCGCCTCCTTCCCTACGCATCACAGCAGAGCTGGCCCTGTTATTGGAGGTGTGGGTGACCCAGCCTCAATGTTATGATCTGGGGGGGGGGGGGGGTTTCCCCCATTTTTTTTTGACATGTGGCAGCATGGGTGGAGGAGAGATGCCCCCCAACCCCCTGCCCATCGATGCCCGGGACAGGTGGAAGAGCTGGCCCTGGGTCATAGGAGCAGGAGGGATGCCCCTGCCCCTCACCAGCTGCAGCACTCCAGATTAGCCTGGAGTTTAAGGAAACCAGCATAAGCCACCAGGATTTCTTGAACTCTTCCGCTCTCTCCTTCACATTAGTTAAATGACTTCAGAAGTGATCTCATCATTCAACTTGCAAGATGAATACCAAATGCTCTTCTTCTTCAGGGTAGTCTTATTACCCTGTCCCCTTCCAAGGGCAAACAATGACTCTGTCCCTTCAACTCCACAGCAGTTTATTTACACACAATAACTTTCATGTCCTTAACATACTCAGGAGCCATTGACAGAAATTGAAAATAGGGTTTGTTTTTGTGCCCGTTGTTTAAGAATGCCTTCCGTCTTTCAAGGAAGCTGAGGAACGGTAAGACCACGGTGATATTCAAGTATAAGCATATCTTCCACCCTTCCTACTTTGTAAACAGTAAAATGTCTTTTTGAACTTTCATCTATTTTTAATGACTAGAGACTTCTTGAAAGGAAATTATGCTCTTTGTAGCAGGAAGTTGCTGATACTTCGTGTCTTTCAGATTGATAAATCAAATCCCTAGGTGGCTGCATGGAATTAGCAAGAGGGTTAGTACTTGCTTGTTCCTCAAAAGACAAATGCCTCAATTCACACAAGCCAAGCATGCTTTAACTGGCAAGATTTTGGAGAACAATATGAGCACAGGTGTCTGAAAGTTCCTGGCACTGAGCGTGAAAAGGGCTGAGGGACCAGGCTTAGTTCTGAGGGTGACCTCCTAAACAGGGGTGCCTGGAGCAAGGCCCACAACACTGGATTTTTCAAAGAACCCCAGATGATGCAATGAAGCTAGGTAGCTATGACAACATCAGACCTTTCTCATGAAATGTAGTTAGCTAGTAATCATGATTTTGGCAGATGGTATCATAGGGCTTGGTAGACCCTAAGATACTGATAATAAACTTACTAATATCACATTTTACTTTATATTTAATTTGAAAAAAAATTGAACGTGACATGATTTATATTGTATAGCATGAACTCATTCAAGCCCTGCTTTTGCGTGTGTATGTATGTGTGGTGTGCATGTATGCATATGTGTATGTTTGCATCATGTGTATACATTTTGTAGTGGTGTACAAGAATGTGTGTAAATCCCTGTAAAGGCCAGAGGTTGACATGGGGATTTTTCCCAGTCACTCCCATCTGTATCTGTTGAGTTTGAGTCTCTCACTTGAATTCATAGCTTGCCATCCTGGTGAGTCTAGCCAGCCAATTTTCTCCAGACATCCTCTGTATCTGCCTCCGAAGCCCTGGGATTACAGGCAAGCTGCAATGCCCACCTGGTGTTCATGGTGATCCAAACGCCTGTGCCCTCGGTTACACAGCAAATCCTTTACCAACTCTCTTCATTAAAGTTTCTATTGCTGTGATAAAACACCGTGACCAAAAGCAATTTGAGGAGTAATGGGTATATTTCAGTTCATAATTGTAGTCCATCATGAAAGGAATTCAGGATAGGAACTCAGCACTTAGCACAAGAACCTGGAGGCAGGAATTGATGCAGAGAACAAGAAGAAATGCTTACTGGATTGTTCAGCCTATTATCTTATACCACTCAGGACAACCTGCCCAGGAGTGGTACCACCTATGGTGCGCTAGGCCCTCCCACATCAATCAATAGTCAAGAAAATGTCCCACAGGCTTGCCTACAGGTTGATCTGATGGAGATATGATTTCAGTTGAGGTTCCTCTTTCCATTTAACTCTGACCTGTGTCAATTTGACAAAACAAAACAAAATAAACAACAAAAAAACCCCAAAAAACATGATACCAATTGAGCCTTTTCCCAAGGCCCCTCAGTAAAGCCCTTTGATGAATACATTATGGAATTTACAATTTACAACAGTGCCTTCATATCAATGAGATTAATATCTATCCTGAAGATGCCCACATCACTCCATTTTCATTTACCAGGCTTGTATAAGATCACTCCTCAGGTTATTCAATAACCTTCCCCAAGTTTTCCCCTACTTTCATCATCTTCCAATAAAGTTCCTTTTGTTTCACCCCTTTATTTTAAAAAGTAACAATAATGTTTCTTAATAGCTACTTAGATTAAGACAGAAATCCATACTTTGTAGCTGGAGTTTTCTCCAGCTCCCGCCAAGCCCCAAGCCCCGGCAGTCCTGCAGCCCACTTATAAAATAAACACACAGGGCCGGGTGGTGGTGGCACACGCCTTTAATCCCAACACTTGGGAGGCAGAGACAGACGGATCTCTGTGAGTTCGAGGCCAGCCTGGGCTACCAAGTGAGTTCCAGGAAAGGCGCAAAGCTACACAGAGAAACCCTGTCTCGAAAAAAAATAAATAAATAAACACACAGACACTTACATTATTTAAACTGTTTGGCCTAATGGCTCAGGCTTCTAGCTATCTAGTTCTTACATCTTAAATTAATCCATTTCTATAAATCTATACCTTGTCACATGGCTCGTGGCTTACCAGTATCTTACATGTTGGTACTCATGGCAGCAGCTGGCAGCGTCTCCTGACTCAGCCTTCCACTTCCCAGAATTCTCCTCCCTCCTTGTTCTGCCTATACTTCCTGCCTGGCTACTGGCCAATCAGTGTTTTATTTATTAACCAATCAGAGCAACACATTTAACATACAGAACATCCCACAGCAATACTTCTTACCCTGATCTAGCTCTTGCTGACTCCTTCCTCATATCTCATGCTCACACTATGCCTGATGGTGCTGTTCCTTCTAGTTGCTCCCAGGTACTTGCTAGGTTCATTATGCCTTCAGAAGCAACACATGCATGTTCTCTTGAATGAAGCCATCCTTCCTGAGAGAAAATTCAATTCGATTCAGTCATAAGATCTCAGCTCCAACACCAGAGATATTTCCCAAAGATCTTCCCTACCACCTCAATATACTCATCCACATACTGGAACAAGGATAGATTGCTGCTCTCATAGTCTTTTACACCATAGGACTTATTACAATTTTCAAATTAGACTGACTTTGAGATTGTCTTTTTCAAATAGATATCCTGCCAACAAATGTTATACTATATGAAAAAGAGGCTTTATCTACTTTAATCATCAATTTGTACTTCACAAGACTCAGCACTCAATGGTAAGCATTTAAAAAATCAAGCCAAATTCTGCATAATCATAAACATTGAAGACTGATACTTGAGATCAACATGGGATATAAAATAGGAATAAAGAAAAGACAATCTTAGGGCAGGTGAGATGGCTCATTGTGTAAAGGCTCCTGCCAGAAGATCCAAGGACCTGAATACAATCCCTAGGACACACCTGGTGGAAAGAGAGGACTGACACCTGCTAGTTTTCTTCTGACCTCTACATGATTGTCATAGTGTGAGTGCATGCACATATGCACACACACACACACACACACACACAAATAAATAAATAATATATAATTTAAACATTTCGCCGGGCGGTGGTGGCGCATGCCTTTAATCCCAGCACTTGGGAGCAGAGCCAGGAGGATCTCTGTGAGTCCAAGGCCAGCCTGGGCTACCAAGTGAGTTCCAGGAAAGGCGCAAAGCTACACAGGGAAACCCTGTCTCGAAAAACCAAAAAAAAAAAAACCCAAAAAAACCATTTCAACATTGTATAGTGATACATTGAGAAAGATGGAACTAAATGAGAGAAAAGAAAGCTCAAGGTATAATAATGAAGTTCAAAGACATGAATACATGTAGCAAAGACATGGATGATGGTGTGTGATAAGGCAGGATCAAAGAAGTGGAAGATAAGGATGGACAGTCTTGGTTTTAAGAAGTTAAATCCCAGAAGTATGTTCCTGAGGCAACAGATAAGTCTCAGGTCATAAATCAGAAATGTTTTTTACATTTGGACGGGTGGCCAGTGTAAGAGTAACTTCACATATGATTTGTAATAGTAATGTCCATCATGCCATTGTATGACAAAGTGTTTATATTACATCAGTATAACACTTTCACTCTAAAGAGCATTATATATGAGACCCTTCTTATGTTCTGTCCAGATTTCACTCTACTTTTTAATTAAGTCTTATACTTTTCAGTAAAGGATTTCTCTCCTTCCACTTTCGGGAATGCAGTGCTGACCATGGAACACAACAGCAGCACTCCATGTCCCCTCCTGTCTTACCAGCCAAGGTGTATTGGCCAAAGCCAATTGGCAGCATCTGAGCCTCTCTACCTGAGGGCATTCTCTGAGCTCCAGCCTTGCCACAGAAAGCTGAAAGGACCAGAAATAGCTCCTCCTTCTCAACTCTCAGCTACTCCTCTCAACCAATGACTGATAGGATGCATAGGTACAACAATTTCTTTTACTGCGGCAGAAATATGTCAGAGTCACACAGTTACACAGTTGCACATTGGGAAAAATTTATAATTATATGCAGTAGAAATTTATATGGAAACTCACCTGCTGTGGGATGTTCTGTATGACAAATATGTTAATAAATAAAGCACTGATTGGCCGGTAGCCAGACAGGAAGTATAGGCGGGACTAACAGAGAGGAGAATTGAGGGAACAGAAAGGTGGAGCAGGAGACACTGCCAGCTACTGCCAGGACAAGCAGCATATAAAGATGCCGGTAAGCCATGAGCCACATGACAAGGTATAGATTTATAGAAATAGGTTAGTTTAAGATATAAGAACAGGGCTGGGCAGTGGTGGCACACGCCTTTAATCCCAGCACTCGGGAGGCAGAGCCAGGTGGATCTCTGTGAGTTCGAGGCCAGCCTGGGCTACCAAGTGAGCTCCAGGAAAGGCGCAAAGCTACACAGAGAAACCCTGTCTCGAAAAAAACCAAAAAAAAAAAAAAAGATATAAGAACAGTTAGCAAGAAGCCTGCCACGGCCATACAGTCTATAAGTAATATAAGCATCTGAGTGATTATTTTATACGTGGGTTGTGGAACTGCGGGACTTGGTGGGACCTGGAGAGAAGCTCTCCAGCAACACTCACCCAGTTGGAATGGTTTCATCTTTCCCATCTTATGTTCCCCAACCCCTTCAAAACAAGCAACTTAATATTTCTTTCTTTGGCTTAGGGTCTGCTCTGAGGGCAAGGCAAATCTAAACTTCAAGTAAATAGCATGGAAATCCATACAGCATTCATGGCATTGTTGTTCTGTATGCCTTTCTCCTTAATTGAAATACTGGGAGGAAGAGATTCATTTACATCCTTAACATTCAGCATTTAAAATAACATACAGTACAGTTTCATGTAATTGTGAATAGATGTAATATACTACTCACATAGTACATTTATGCTGGACACCATTCTAAGAATTTGTCAGCTTTAAGGAGACAGAAACACAGTCACATACTGTCAGCATCCTAAGACGTTTCCTAATCTTTTAAGGGTTGTGATTCAGGCCAAACCAGGATTTGTGTCTTCAATTCTGAGAAGAATTCTAGAACTAATTAGTATGATGAACCAGAGTTATACTGATATTAAGAAAGAAAGGCTCTCAAGAGAGTAAGGGTGTGCCTGTAAGTATGAATGTGTGCCTATCTGAGAGGGTCATGAAAAGTAAGCCATACCAAAGTGTAAGCACAGATTCCTCAATGAAGAGTCACAATTAATTTTCTCAACATTGGCCACTGTGGTGGTTTGAATGAGAATGGCCCAGAGGCTCATATATTTGTTTTTTTATTAATTAATCAGTTAATTAATTTTTCCCAGCAGGATCATAGTTTCCCCTCCCTCTCTCCTCTCTTCCCAGTCCCTCAGCGCAATCTCCCCCTGATCCACTCCCTTTACTTTCCCTTCAGGAAACTATAGGCCTTCCATGGATATCAGACAGCCATGGGATATCAAAATTAGGGCACCTCCTCTCCTATTAAGGTTGGATGAGGCAACCCAGCAGGAGGAAAGGGTCCCAAGAGCAGGCAACAGAGTCAAAGGATCATATATTTCAACGTTTGGTCCTCCCTTGGAGAAATTGTTTGGGAAGGATTAGGAGGTATGGCCTTGTTGGAGAAGATATGTCCTTCTTTGAAGTTTTGGGGACTTAAAAGCATACAGGGCTCTTGATGCAGTAGATCCAGGACCTCGCTAGCCACTTCATTCTGGATCTCAAGACTTATTCTGTCCTACTACAGCCTGCCTGTAGGAGCCCCTTTTCCCACCCACCTCCATTCCCTGAAGACCTGACCTCTTAGTGTTGAGCCTCTGATCTGAGCCTTCTGTTCTATTCTATCTCCATTTCTTTATGTCAACTGCCAATCTGCAGAAACACTTTCTACCAGGGATCACCAGTGATCCACCCCCCTGGCCAAGAATCAGGTAGGTGATTTCACTATCCTTACGGTCCACCATTACAGTCACCCCAGACTTGCTTTGTCTTTGTCCTGCAGCAGTCTGCTCGCAAGAGATCCTTCTCCCCGCTTGTATCACGAACTGTCAGAAGGTCTTGTTAATAAAAACAAACCTGGAGCCAGGAATTGCGGTGAACACTGAAAGATCAGAGAGACAGAACAGGCCACGGTTAACCTCACTTTGACAACTTCTCAGCCAATCCTGTTTCCTTCAACTGGAAGTCTGAGTCCTCATCCAGAATGAATCTCAGCTGAACTGCTGCTAAAAGCCTAAAAGCTTAACCAGACTCTAGTTCCTGGTCCTCATGCCTTATATACCTTTCTGCTTCCTGCCATCACTTCCTGGGATTAAAGGCGTGAGTCACCATGCCTGGCTATTTCCAGTGTGGCTTTGAACTCCCAGAGATCCAGATGGATCTCTGCCTCCAAAATGCTAGGATTAAAGGTGTGTGTCCACCATTTTCTGGCCTCTATGTCTACCTAGCAGCTGTTCTGTTCTCTGTCACCAGATAAGTTTATTAAGGTGCACAATATATTGAGGGACACAATATCACCACACCCACTCACTTCCATTCTATGGGGGTTCCACTTCTTGATGCAAACTACAGTATTCCAGATATTTCCCCCTGGCCCACTCACTGTTTCCTCCTAGCCCATCTCCATTCCTTTCTGTCATGCACTGACCTGCAGAAGCTCTGTCTGTCAGGAACTTTTCAGCCAAACACTTGCCTAGGATACAAAGAGGACAACAGCAACCAAAGAATGGAACACACATCCAAAGAAGACAAGACCAGATGGCAACACCAAGAACCGCTTCAAACATCATAACTCCAGATGCCTAGATCCCATTGCAAAAACATAAACATGAGCAGCCAAGATAATCTGCTTCCACCAGAAACCAGAAACCATAGTGCAGTAGGCCCTGAGAAATGCAATATAGCTGAAGTATAAGACAAGGACTTCAAAATAGAAGTTATAAATATGTTCAAGGACCTAAAAGAGGATACAAATAAATTCTTTAATGAAGTCTGTGAACATACAAATGGTTAAATGAAATAAATAAAAACAATTCAAGATATGCAAGTAGAATTTAGCAAAGAAATAGAATCATGAAAGAAAACCCAAACCAATAAAATTAGAAATGAAAAATTTAGGATGTTAAAATAAATTCTCAGAGATAGGCCTCACCAACAGACGAGATGAAATCTATGAAAAACAGGTATAGAGGAAAGAGAGGAAATCCAGGGCAAAGGCACTGGAAATATTTTTAACAAAATCATAGAAGAAAATTTCCAAACCTAAAGAAGGAGGTGTCTATCAAGTTACAAGCCCACAGCTACATCAACCTAAATGGAAACTCAAAGTACTTTCACTAAAATCAGGAACAACACAAGATTACCCACTCTCTCCATACCTGTACAATATAGTACTTGAACTCTTAGCCAGA
>CABHPP010131405.1:12457-26073 GCA_902168425.1 Peromyscus attwateri | reverse complement strand
TGTGGCACACATTGGTAAGCCCAGCATGTGGAAGGCTGAGGTCAGATGATTGCAAGTTCAAGGCCAGCTTGGAATGCCTAATGAAACCTTGTTAGAGGGAGGGGCTGGATTTAAACTCCATCAAAAGGAAAGGGCTTTTACCTAAGTACAAATGACTGTTATTCTGTTTTAATAGAGGATCCATGTTGTCCAAATATTAAATGTTTCAACAGAAATAGGGTTCCATATAAGTGGATTTTATATAGGTCCTCTTATTCTTACATGTTGACAAGTAAAATTACTTTCATTTTAAAACACTGCCCTTAGCACTGGAGCTCATCCATGACCCTTGGAAGCTATAGATTTATATATTTGGCCATGTTTTCAATCTGAGACCCTCTTACAATCATAGAAGTTGCTCTCTTCTTTGGCCCCAAGTCAAATTCTTCCAGATATCTTATGGTCCTTCTTTATATGGTGCCAAGAATTTAGGAGCAAGGTCATGTTCAATCCTTGTCACTTATGAGTTTATTGACTTCCATCTTAGCTGCTTTTAGCTTTCATGTTTCTGAACAAATATTACTGATTAGTGTACATTTATAGAACAGCATGTTCACAGAAGACACCAAAAGTTTATAGCTAAAAAGCAACATTGTGCTGACCTACATAAAAGGAGAATGACCTCCTTATAGTGAAAGAAATCAGAGCTGGAGCAACAGAGTGTATGTTCAAGGTCATACAGCAGCTTTCTGACAGTGTGACAAGCAAGATATACTGACTCTCCTCCATTTCACTCATCTCTGGACTGAAAGGTCATTGTCTGCTTAATAAATATTTTTGGTTATATCCGTTAGCTGTTTCTGTGTAACAAAAAAATATGAACCATTGGTGATGGGCAACAACAAGCAATGATTTCTTATTTTTGCCTCCTGGTCAACAGGGTGCAGATATCTTCATCTGCATTGTCCTGGGCTTCATTCCAAGGTTCAAGTCTGGTTCAAATCAGCTAACATTGATTTAGTTCTCCCTTTCTAGAGCTTGGTCCATCTGAAGGAAAGAATGGTGACTACTTGTTTTGTATTCTACTCAAAGTGATGATCAAAGATCCCAGAGGAGCAAACAGACATGTTTGCTCCTTAAAGCCTTAAAGCCTAGATTGAGAATTCTGAGGTTTGTCCAACATATAATCTTCTAGCCTAAGAAGTATATTCAGCAAAACCAAATGTTAAGGAGGCAAGGATATACATAACCCCATGGAGACCAGGGTGGGAGGAGGAAGTGGCTATACATTGAATAGCAATCATACCTTACAAAGCTGCTACTATTGAAGAGGTACGTTGTGTCCAACACCAAAACAAGTATTCTTATGAGTATTATTAAACGCAATGCCTATGTGGTGTTTGTGACTACCTCCTTTGACAAATAAAGAAACTGAGACTGGGAGAGATTAAGCATGTGATAGACACCACATACACTTACTAATGATAGGTAGAACAAAATTTGAGCATAAATCACTACACACTAGACTATTCTCCCTCCCCCTCCCCCTCCCCCTCCCCCCCCCCCTCTCTCTCCCTCCCTTTTCCCTTTTTTCTGTCTCTGTTGTGCAATAATCTTTTTGTACACTGTGAAAATGTGTCACTCTTATTGGTTTAATAAAAAGCTGAATGGCCAATAGCTAGGCAGGATTTCCAGGCACAGAGGATGCTGGGAAGAAGAAGAGCTAGGTCAAGAGGAGACATGAAGGAAGCAGGAGAGCAGGGTGAACAGTAAGTAGTAGGTGAGGTAAATATACCTCGGGGCAGCACATAGATTAATAGAAATGGGTTCATTTAAGTTATAAGAGCTAGCTAAAAACAAGCCTAAGCTATCAGCCATGCTTTCATAATTAATAATAAGTCTCTGTGTCGTAATTTGGGAATTGGCTGGAGGGACAGAGAAAGACTCACTACATATATCTCTCCCCCTCCCCCTTGCTCTATATACCTCCCCTCTCTCCCTACCACACCCCTCCCCTCTCTCTGTCTCTCTCTGCCATTGCCTATTTTCAGAGGAAGCTCAATTTACTTTTAAGCACAAAAACAAGTTAGTTCTATCAACAGCTGATGAATGCCTAATGTTAGTCGGGGTTGTACTCAATATTTTCATTACAACATAAAAAGAGAAGGGCAAGTGGGGCTGTTGGAGGAAGGCTGGCTCTTTGTGAGGCAGTGGTCCAAGTCCATATGTTCTTGCTCTGAAACCAGCAGGGTGGGAGAGGATGAAATGCTGTGCCAAAGGGATAGTGTGTAACTGGTGTGTGGCATGTTAGCTACTTTACATTATAGCTTAGCTTTTGAGTTAGAATCATAAATAAGGGTGAACCTTTTTCTTGTGAAACACAGCCCCAGAGACTACATAAATAACAAGCTGATTTAACTTGGGAGTTCAGCTAGAGCAGACAAAGGACCGTGACATTAAGTCAAATGTCACTCACAATTCCTCTCACTAACTCAGAATCCTAAGCAGAAAGGGCAAGACCTGACCGTGACACTGGTGGGTAACAAGTTGGGTCCTCATCAGCATCACTGATTGCTCCAATATCCTTCCTACCAGTTGCTGTCTTTCCCTAAGTCTCGGGGCTGAGTTTCTTCTTTGGCCTCCACTAAAAGTTTTATCATTCCCAAACTATGTCCTTAGATAGAGCAACTGCCCTAATCTTATCAAGACATTTCCTTGAGGGTAAAGCCCTGGACCCAAACATGTCCCACACTCTTCACTAAGAGTGACTCTAAAAGATTATTTAAGGACCTAAAAAGGAACTCTTTCCCTTGTTCTACTTCTAAAACTGAAAAGTCATTAGGTGTCCAGCATATTAACCATAATGCAGGTGTAGGATTAGCTTCAGACCCTAAGCTAACCACCCTCACAGTTTCTGGAGTTAACTCAAGTCACACTTGTAGAAATCAGCATCACCTTCAGGCCTCTGTCTCTGTATAATGCCCCCTTCATAGCTGATCTAGAGTAAAACAAAGAACTATGACCTATCCCAAGAGTAAAACAGACTATGACCTGGAAAGAACATCTGGCCACTGTTTGTCTTGTTTTTCTAAGTAAAGTTTTATTGAAACAGCCATGCTAGTGTGTTTATATGATGTGCTGCTTTTATACTGTAATGACAAACATCAAGATTTGTGAAAAGGGACTATATGACTGGCAAAGTGATATTAACAACCCCACCTTTTTTTTTGCCAATCTATCATTTCCTTTGGAAACAGGGATGGGGCATTGGTCAGGGATCCTGAATGGAGGGATCGTCTTCTTTTGCACAGTCCCAGTGCCTCTCCATCTTTGGGGAAATGGTACCTCTTGCAATTAAGAAGGTAAATATCATAAGATAAGATGTTTAAAAACAACATTTTGTGACAGCTTTACATGGCCATAAACTCTTTGATATTCTTTCCATATGCAAGTGCAGCCTGTGCACCTGGTTCTTGATCTGGGCTGTGACTCGTGTAGTGAACAGATGTGGCAGAATGAGGTCTCTGTGACTTCTGAAGCTATCTGGAAACAAAGTGCAGTTTTCACTTTGTTGGGACATTTGTACTGGCATGTAAACCCATAAGTCCAGTGGGGGAATGGGGGAGAAGGATGATGGGAGAGAGGGATGGTGGGGGAGAAGGATGCTGGGAGAGATGAATGGAACTTGGGGGAGCAAAACCTAAGACAAAATTCACATTTGGAAATGCTCACAATAGATGGGAAAGCCATCCTTGAGATTAAAGTCTCAGTGATGAGGTCAAAATGAAGATGAAAAAATATGCCTGGCACCTTTGTAAATAAGAAAACTTAGTTGCCAGCTTTTCCTTGCTCTCCTTGGGCACTGTCATCCAGAGTGGCACTTGACACCTGTTCTTGTTGCCTACAAAATAACCTCAAGATCTTACCATCTCATCTGTATGAGTTACTTCTTCTCATCTGTGGTTGATACATTGTGCACCCCAGTAAACTTATCTGGGGGTCAGAGAACAGAACAGCCACTATATTAAACATAGAAGTCAGGCAGTGGTTGCACACGCCTTAAATCCTAGCATTCCAGAGGCAGAGATTCATCCGAATCTCTGAGTTCAAGGCCACACTGGGAACAGAGCCAGGCATGGTGGCACACACAGCACTTGAGATCTCTTGTCTTGCTTGGGAAGGACACAGGCCTTTAATCCCAGGAAGTGATGGCAGGAAGCAGAAAGGTATGTAAGACATGAAAACCAAGAACTAGAGGCTCTTTTTAACTTTTAGGCTTTTTAAGCTTTTAGGCTTTTAGCAGCAGTTCAGCTGAGATCCATTCAGATGAGGACTCAGAGGCTTCCAATCTGAGGAAACAAGATCAGCTGAGAAGTTGGCAAGGTGAGGTTGGATGTGACATGTTTTGTTTCTCTAATCTTTTAGCATTCACCCCAATACCTGGCTCCGGGTTTGTTTTTATTAATAAGACCTTTTAAGATTCGTGCTACACTCATCCTCATGAAAAAATATCCAAAACAAATGATCTAAGAAAGGATGAGTTCATTAGAGTTTATCATTTGAGGAGATCCAGTCCATCATAGCAGGAAAGGCATGCCAAGAGGAGTGTGAGGCAGCAGGGTACACCGAGTCCACAGCCAGGAAGCAGAGTGAGATGAACTCAGCTCACTTCCTCACCACCACCACCACCCCTACACACACACACACACACACCCACACACACACACACACACACACACACACACACACACACACCCCTTTTTATTCAGTCTAGGATCATGGAGTGGTATTGTCCACATGTAGAATGGGTCTTCCTTTCTCAGTTAAACCTCTCTAAAAACAGCCTCACAGACACACTCAGCCAAAAGCAGCATCTCCTGTTGTTTACTAGCTGGAAGAAGAAGCTGAGAGTTTTGCTTTAATGAATCCACAAGAGGAAAAGCAAGCCCTTATGACCTAGACAAGACAAGAAAAGGCAGAGACTAACTGGAGCTAATTAGCAAGCAGGTCACAAGCAGAGTTAGCTGCTGTGTGTGCTACTCAGGCCACTCCCAGTATTCATTTCAAAGTGGGAGGTGGTTAATGGCTAAGAGGTAGAGGCACCTGCCCCTGTGACTTCTTGCTGGGGGCAGCTCACTAGAATTCCTCTAATGCCTCACAGAAAGTTACAGGAAAATGTAGGCAGGTCTGGACAGGAACAGGATATGAACAAGGAGGAAGCAGGGTATAAAGGGGCATCTGGGGCCACTCAGGGATAAAAGCCTGCAGGTGGGGAGCTGTTGAAGGACCCATTGGTTCCAGCAGCATTTCTGCCAACTCTGCTCCTGCTCTGAGCCTGCCTTCCCAGGGAAACTCCAGGGATAAGCATCTAACTGGCTACCATGAGCACAAGCAGAAGCCTGAGAACCCAGGGGATCTAGGAACTGGAAAATCCAATAGTTAGCAATGATCAATATGAACTATGCGTGTCTTCTGAGGAGCTACAGTTCTCTGAAACCTAAACACCTTGTCATTTGAACACCCGAGACACAGGACATCCTCAGTCCCATAAGCAGTGTCAACTGAATATCAAAGTCTGCATTTCAGGCCTCAGGCTCTCAGGGGAACACAGCCAACACAGAAAGCATCAGTGCAGACACACGCACAGCTTGATCCGGTGGAAAGGCTTTGTGCCGATTCTGCAGAGTTAAGCAGCAGCCATAGCGGCAGCACAGGGAATATGAACAAAAGCAGGACTCTGGGAAACATTTAACCAAGATGGTAAATGACCCAGGGAATTAATGGAGAAAAGTAAAATGGTGACTAGAGAAAGAAGAGCAAAAACCAAGGGACGTGAGGAGCGGGGTGAGCAAAGAGACTTACGGTGCAGAAGTGACGGCAGGAAGAAACTTGGGTTTCCCAAGCTGTGGCGTGCTCATTATTTGTTTATCTCAGATCCTACATGAAATTTAAAAGAGAAGAAACTCTCACTGTATTAGCAAGGTACTTGGAGTAGATGTGTAATAAAAATGAATGCAGAGAAGACACACAGGAGGAGGAAAACAGGTACACGAGCTCTGCTTTGTGGATCTGGAACACAGAATTCCCCCAGCTTTCTCCTCACATCTCAATAGTCCTTCCTACCTGTTTAAACACTATACCACCACCACCACCACCCCCAAGTTATCTCTCTCCCTTATGCCCATGTTAGGGGCCTTGGAACCATGCAGAGATCACCTCTGAGAAAACTCAGTATGCACACTAACATGCCTAGCAGTCAATATAATTTCTCCCACCCTTCCTGGATACCTGCACTCTGCTTTGGAAATGCACCCTTGAGGAGGAAAAGAAGTTTACAACTAATTTGTAGAGTCCAACAAAAAAAAACAATATAAGTTGTCTAGAGCAACAGCATATGCCTATAGTTCCAGAGTTAGGCCAACCTGGGCTGCTGAGGGAGGGAGGGTCAGTTTTCTCCAGGGACGCAGCCCTGATAGGTTGCACATGCTCTGGTGGACAGATCCACATCCATGCACATACCTACACCAATGTATATAACAAGCGACCCTAACTAGACTTAGTGGGCTTTATTTTTTTAAAGAGCACATGGAGTGGGGAGGAGGCATGATGGGGTAGCTACATTGAAGAGTTGGAGAGGGGAAGTGGAGGTAGATATGATAAAAACACATTGTATACATATATCAAATTCTAAAAAAATAAATAAAAAGATTATTTGAAAAAGAAATTAAAGGATAGGTGATATGTGCTTCTTTTTCTATTTACATATTTCCAGAAACACATATTTGTGTTTATATTTAACTAAAATACGTGAAATATTCATTGTGGGGAAAAATTAATATATCCTCTCCCTCAAATGTCTTTAAAATTATCTCTGCTCCCAGAATAACTTAATATCTCAGTGCATTTACTCGTTCTCTGCACAGCTATCCATAAGGGTAAGCATTTTTTAAAAGAAATTGTAATAAACAAACTGCTTTGCAATCTCCTCTTTCCAGGGAACACAGTTGAACAATACATTGCATATTCTTCCACATCATTTTTATAACTTTTATCGTTTTCCTTATTTCAATGGTAATATACATTCATTGTGAAATCTTATTCAATGCGTACAAGCAAAGAGAAGAATAAAAATTACACACTTTCCATTACTCCAGATGTGGCCACTTTTAATATATGGCAGTTAATGTTCTCATCCAGTCTCTTTTCTGTGCACTCAATTTTCCATTAATGGGACTGCATGGTGCCTGGTCTTCTGTAGTCTTTGTTATCATTTGATGTGTGTTGTGAACACTGCACCATGCCATGAAAGGCTCCTCTACAGGACTATTCCAGGGATTCTGTGCTCCCAAGGCTGATTCCCCTAAGCACAGTTACAGAAGAGTCACATAGAAATACTGAGACAAAAATCAACTCTGTGGCAAAATAAGCTTGGAAAACACTGCTTATTGATCCATGACAATGCACATATGCTGCTAAAATCTGAAAACCCCATGACTAAAAACATGTTTTACTCCTGTTCCACTGGGTGTTCCTGGGGTGTGTTTGATCATGGCTGACTTTTCTGAGGTAATCTAAAATCTTCCTACAGAGTTCCCTTAATTACTATATGTTCTCATCCTGACTTCTTGAGCATTTACAAGCACAGTGTGAATCCAAACACCAGCATTGTCATAAATATGTTTGTGTCTATGCCTTATACCTTCATACAATTTAAGATTAATTTAATAAAAGAGAATTGTGAAGCTGGGCATAGTAGCACAAGTGTTTCATCCTAGCACTTGGGAGACAGAGGAAGGTGGTTTCTGTAAGTTCAAGGCTAGCTTGGTCTCTGCATAGTCAATTCCAGGCCAGCCAGGGCTACATAGTAAGACTGTTTCCAGACAGACAGGAGAAAGAGAAAGAGAGAGAGAGAGAGAGAGAGAGAGAGAGAGAGAGAGAGAGAGAAACCGTGGACTTGAGAAACGTGTCAACTTTCAAGATTGCTTCCCTAACAAATTGCTTTTGGGAAATATTAAATTTATTTGTATTTCTACTGTGAGAGCCTGAGAATGACTGCCTAGGAACAGCCGTGCTAGCACTGGATTCTATTAATTGAAAAGAAAGTTCATATATAACTGGTTGCTCTATTTCAAATGCAATTAATATTTATTGTAGAAAATAGTTTACATAAGGATGAATAGAGAGAAAGTTACCTATAATCCCGCAACTCAGAGATAATCACTCTCAACAGAAGGCAGGAGCTGGGGATACAGCTCAGTCTAAATCCCCTGGGTAATCCCCAGCCCCACAGAAAACAAAAGCATAGAAGGCAGTGTATAACCATGGGTACTTCACTGTTTTCAAAAACTACTAGCCCAAGCATCTAACTTAGGAAGCTGAAGCAGAAGGACTGAACATTTTAGGCCAGTCTAGGTAACGCAATGAGACCCCCTGTGCACCTGTTGGTTGTCAGATTGATGCAGCTAGAGTCATTTAGGAAGAGGGTGTCTCAGTTGACAAACTGCCTCCATCAGATTGGCCTTTGGGCAAGTCTGTGGGGTATTTTCTTGATTGATGACTGGCATGGAAAGGTCTATCCTACTTGGGGTGGTGCCACCTTTGGGCAGGTGATCCTGGCTGCCATAAGAAAGCAGGCTGAACAACAAGTCCTGAGGAGCAAGCCAGTAAGCAGCACTCCTCCATGACTTCAGCTTCAGTTTCTGCACCCAGGTTCCTGCCTTAAGTTCCTGCCCTGACTTCCTTTAATGAAGGAATATAGACCATACATTGATATAAACTTTTTTCTCCTTAAGTTGCTTTGGGTCAGTGTTTTATTATAGCAGTAGAAAAGCAAGCTAAGCCACCCTATTTCCGATATAAAGTTTAAAAAATAGCTTGGGATCTAGCTCAGCAAGAGTGCATTTGTCTAGCATGTGTGAGGCTGTAGATTTAATCCCCAGCACTGCAAACAACAAATGTTTTAAACTTGAAATTATACAAGTTCCATATCATACCATTTTATACTTAGAATTATAGCCTTAAAATGTTGCCTCATCTCGTAAATGTATGTTTGTCTCCATTCTACCAAAACTAAGCCATTTATCATGTTTACTAACTCTTCATATTAGGTAATTACTATTTTTCTGCTGGTCTTTGCCTTTTCTTGTTTGTTGATGTTCTTTACATATAAAGGAACATAATAATTTTTTATGTATGTTGCTGATATTTTTCACAGATGACTACTTAGTTTTTAATTTTACTTATATATTTATACTGCATTCTTACATGCATAAAATTCTAATTTTTATGCTAACAATTATCATTAAACTTGTGTTTTTCTTCAGGTATGGTCATCACCAAATGATTGGGAATCTTTCTACATCTCTGTTCTGTATTACTCTCTTTTGGTATTGATAATCTTCTAAACATTTGCATTTTGAATTCAGTCAGAAAAACCTGAAGCAGAGGTCAAACACAGAGTGGTGGGTATGTTTCCTCTAACTAAATTCACACTTTACCCACATGACTTAGGTTTTCAGTTATGCAGGCATGTGTTACATGCCATTCTAGTCTTCTCTCTCATGATCTTTAAGGTACTTAAAGTATGCCAGATCTTCTCCTTCATCATGTCCCCAAGTCCAGTATTGTGCAAGTGCAGCATGTTCTTTGAGCCAGCAAATCACAACCATTTAACTCCAAACATTCAAAAACAATGTTATGTGCAAATGACTCTTAGTACATACATTCATTAAAACTCCCTCAAAAAATACTTGTTCATGTCCCTGTTGTTCAATCTGAAACAATTCCTAGCTCTGTTAAAATGCACTGGTACTGACTGACACATACTACCCACCAAATGGTAGCTGATGTAGTAAAGACATGTTTGGGAAAATCTTAAGATAACTATCACAGAGAAAGCATGGAAAGGGCAACTTGAAACAGAGAAAAATGCTGCTTTCATTTCTTTTTCTGTGGTTTGGTTGGTTAGGTTGATTGGTTTTTTAAATGGTAGTTTGAGAAAGGGTGAGGAGTATCAGCTAAAACTAATGATGTTTTCAAAGTCATAAGGTATTTTGATAACTGCCAAGTTAGTCAAAGGATAAAGCTTTAAAAAATAATTTAAAAAAAATAATTTGAACCTTGTGTGAGTAGAAAGAACTCCTCTCAGGAGCCACAGGTTATTAATCAAAAGTCCCAGTGGTGGGCTACCTCCCTATATTTTTTGGTCAGGAAGACCCATGAGGTCACCAAAACAATATAGGCAACTGTATCTGCTGTTGGCTGCCCTCCAGGACTAGGTGGTAAGACCCTATTGCTGAAGGCGTTGAATACCTTAGTAATTTGGAACTGGGCTAATACCCTCTAACCTTCAGGGTAGCTCTCATAGTTCCAGAAGGTGCTATGCAAGCTGCTGGGGGAGAACAGTCATAATCAGCTGTGGATTCTGTGCACAGCAACACTAAGGAACCAGGCAAGATGAGCCCAGTGGGGTAGTAGTGGCATGTCTGTTATGGAGGTAACCAACTGCTTTCTGTTGGGACTTGATGCCTACTCCACAGGAAGGAATTCACATCTGGTACTCTAAGCCCAGTCACAAATCCATGGCTGAAGAGGTCATAGGCTCTAGTAGGGAAAATGCTAACTAAATGACATGATGTGCTCATCTAGTCACCTTCTACATAAATATAATTATGCCAATACATTAGTGCTGCTGTCTGAGCTCTAGTCAGAAAAACTTCTTTTTCAGTAGTTAGCAATGACTATAAAGACTTACAATGTGAAAATACTACAAAAAAAATAAAAAAAGGGGGGGGTGATTCTTGGACACCCTGGCACAAGTGCAACAACTGTATCTCCCCATTCAAGGCTGAAGGAATGTTATAAAAGAAAAGGCAAAAGGAATAGAAAAGCCCAAAGAGAGTGGTGTGGGATGCTAACTTCCAGGCATAACATGACCTTTGCACTCTTGAACTCAAAACAGCTGTGATTGCATTTGTATTTGTACAAGATCACTGAGCCTTGAAGCTAGGGAGTGTGATACCGATGTCCCATTTAGAACTGGGCATTCCACAGTCTCTCATTCCTTGCACATTGGTCAGTTGTGGGTCTCTGTATTAATTGTCATCTGCTATATAAAGAAGTTTCTCACAGCTCTCATCTCAGAAAAGGGGACACAAAGGGAGTAAGAGCCGGAGGCAGTGGATGACCACAACAAAACGTTGTTTTCCAGACACAGCAGGGCAGTTCTGCGTATGAACTAAAAGTGGTAGTGACAGCACTCACAAGACTTGCACAAGATCAAGCCAGAAAATAATCCCAGCAAGTGGGGGAAAAGGGGTCAGGAACTCCCACCCCTAACTAAGGAGGAGCTACTGACAACTGCTGGCAGCTGGAGAGAGAGTCAGTTGTCTTCTGGGCTGTGGCCCCTGAGGGGCCACCCATGCTCTAACACACAGCCCCATTCCCATGCAGCATGTGTCTATCTACTGGCAGCACTCAGTGAACTCTGTGGGTTTACAAAAGTGAAGAAGACGTGAAACTGGAAAGAAATAGTGATGGTGGGAAATACGGGCAGAATTTAAAGGGAGGGAATGGGGTGGACTTGGCCAAAACACATTTGCAAGGATAAAATTTTCAATCTGTAAAGAAGAAGCTTCTCTGATGAGGGTTGAGAAGTGTCTAATCTATATGAATAAAGATAAGGACTAAAGGGGAAGCCTATCACTATCTCCATCTAGTAGAATAATAGTATCATTTCTCCCCTATGGCCTATAACCTAGCCAGACACGGGCTTGGGGCCCAGTTAATAGTACTAGGCACAGATTCCATCTGATGGAGTAGGCCTTAAACCCTCAAAATCTTACATTTCCAAGAGGTTGGCTCCTCTTGTGGCATCCATGCCACTGTTGCGCCAGTGGGAACATCTCGCCCACCCAGTCACCACTGCAGCTCACAGAATTCAGATCTGGGTAAGGCTGCTTATTACTTTTCTCCCCTGGTAGCATTCATAGGAACTCCCAACACTAGAAAACTGGCAGGGAAGAATGAAGCTTCCAGGTCAGAACCAGTTTGATTTTTCTAAGCACTATGATTCAGGAATCCGGTGTCTTCAGTGATAGGACATTACTATCAGGTTTTAGACGGTAACAAGGAGCAGTGGCAATAACCTGTAACATTCAAGGAGCCAATGGGCACCCAACAACTCAAAACAGGGAACCTGCATATGACACTGGTATTTTTATTTTATAGGTTATGATATCTGAGGGAGACACTATTTCCCATTATATGGTAACTCCATTTAAACTGGATGGATGGATGGATGGATGGATGGATGGATGGATGGATGGATGGATGAATAGCTGGATGGATGGAAAGATGGGTATGTGGATGGGAAGATGGTCCTATACTCATGTACATACTGGCAGCACTAAGTGGTCTCAGTAGGTTTAGAAATTAAGACTCACCGGGCAGTGGTGGCACACACCTTTAATCCCAGCACTCGGGAGGCAGAGGCAAGTGGATCTCTGTGAGTTTGAGGCCAGCCTGGTCTACATAGTGAGTTCCAGGAAAGGTGCAAAGCTACACAGAGAAACCCTGTCTCAAAAAAACAACAAAAAAAATATTAAGACTCAAAATGTGAGGAAGAAAGTGATGGGGTGACTAGAAGAGAGACTGGAAGGGAGGGAATGGGGTGTCAGTTTGATCAAAATACATTCTATGCATATACAAAATTACCAAACAATAAAAAATGGTTTTAGACTTCTTTATCTGGGTTTTTATACATATGAGCATTTTTGCCTGCAAGTATGGATGTGTACCATGTGTACCTGGTCCCCATGGATGCCACAGGATGGCATCAGATCCCCTAGAACAGGAGTTATGGATGGTTATGAACCGCCATGTGGATGCTGGGAACCAAACCAGGTCCACTGCAAGAGTAACAAGTCCTCTTAATTGCTGAACTATCTCTCCAGTCCCCAATAAACTATTTCTTTTAATATTTGCATTTGCACATAACTAAGCCCACCAAAAACCTGTCATGGAAGGAAGGGGATATTCATGGGGCCCCAGCTTTTTCTAAGAATTCATGTGTACTTACGGTTGTTTGGAGAGAGACAGGCATGTTATTTAGTGTATAGCCAATGGTAAGGTGCCCATTCTCCTATAAACGAACTTTTACCCATGATCCTGTAAGCAACGCTAACAAAGCTCATTGGATCATGGGGGAAACAAACAAAGGACACAGGAAGGAAATGGAGGTAGAAAGAAGGAGACAAAAGAGACACAAGAGGATAACCACAGGATGAATATTATCGAAACACTTTATGTTCATGTGTAGAAACGTCATAATGAAACCCATTATTGTGTATAGTTAACATACATTAATAAAAGCATATTTTGGTTATCCAATTCCAAGTGGTCAGCCCTAAACACATACACATACAAGCACTACTAAATGGAATTAACAAACCGGTGTGTGTGTGTGTGTGTGTGTGTGTGTGTGTGTGTGTGTGTATCAGAGAGAGAGAGAGAGAGAGAGAGAGAGAGAGAGAGAGAGAGAGAGACGCATGCACGTGTGTGTAAAACAATAATAATTAACAAAGATGAAGTCCTGAATAGGGGATGGAGGAAGGGAGGAGTTTTGGGGGAGAGGGAGG
>CABHPP010131405.1:0-12057 GCA_902168425.1 Peromyscus attwateri | reverse complement strand
TGTGAGGCCATCGAGCTGTTGCTGTGGGCTTCTGAAGCCCCTCTATTTGGATTATAGAAGGCTGTCTTTGACTTTGGCTTCCCATGGTCTCCCTCTGTATATCTATGTCCAAATCTCCTCCTCCTCGTCCTCCTTGTCCTTCTCATCCACGTCCTCCTCCTCCTCCTCCTCCTCCTCCTCCTCTTTCTTCTCCTACTCCTCTTCTTCTTCATGGCCCAAATTACACCATGTCAATGTGGCACAGATAAATGGGGCATTATTCAGCCAAAAAGAACAAAATCCTGCTGTCTACAGGAGGATGGATGGAACTGTAGATCATCGTGTTAAGCAAAATAAACCAGATTGAGAAAGACAAGTTCTGCATGTTTTTCTCTTGTAACAAATCTAGGGGAACGGAAAGGAAAGTAGAATGTGGCAATTAAGGACAAGAATTGGGATCAGTGGGAGGTGGAGGAGAATGAGTATAGTCAACAAGAGAAATACCAAATATGATCAAAGCAACTTTTATTTATGTATGAAAATGTCATAAATGGGAAAGCACTATTTTATGCAACAAATATACACTAACAAAAGCTTAGCCTTTTAAAAAGATGGCTTCTCAGGACAGAGAAGATCTTCCTAAATATAACTGTTGAAAAAGAAAAATATTTATGAATTTGACTACATAATTATACTTTTCTGCTAATAAAATGTAATTAAAACAGATTTCTATATCACAAATAACAGGAGTCTTGCACAAAAATAATGAGAAACATTTTCAGCTCTAAAGTTAGCATAAAAGCTCCCATCACATTAGTGGTCCTCAACTTGGCAAGATCTAGCAAGAGGCTTTCAAGTTCTTTTGAGTTAGCTCTTCCATTACAGGAAAACAAATTGAAGGATTTCTTTCTTTGTACAAGAGTGTTCATCTAAACCCATGCTAAGTCATATGTAACTTCAAGGAAAAAGCACTTGCCGGCTTTAATGCACACCCTGGAATTGGTTGTATAAATTTTGACACATCCGTATTCTAGAATATGATGAGGCTACAAAGAGTCAGGTTGCAAAAGCAAAATTAATATGGAGGAAAATGCTTGCAACATGATGTTGGGGTTTGTGGTGCAGGTATGGGAGATAATGTGAAGGCTCATCCCTACAAAGGCTAAAAGTAGTTGGTGCATTAAAAAATGTTAGCCTGGACAGTATGGAGGCCACCTGGAGCAGGGCATGTGGCATAAGAAAATGACTTAGTATTCCATGCACACATGAGAAGGGATAAACACAAAGGAAACACAGAAAATGCCTATTTTTAGTATTCCCATCATAATTTGGAAATTCTTCCTATGTACTGGAATGTTCCACATCATGAGTGTCTCTCCTTTCCCATAAAGAACCCCAGAAATAGCTTTCCTAGCCTCCCTTGCAACTACAGCATAGCCACATGACCTGGGCCCTGCCAATCCTTTCTGAAATCTGGGTTTAGATGAAAAGAATTTGGGGCAAGGGGTTCCACCTAGAAGACATTTGCTGAGGATATTCTGACTTGCTTTGAAGAGGCTGCTGCTGGGTGAGGCCCTCAGTGGTGCCATAATGCTTCTGGAGCTGTCTGGTCACAAGTGTGCACTCCACTTCTTTTTCTGTAACCCCCACATTTGACTAAGCCCCCAGAAAGACGCTCCTAATGTCTAATCTCAAAGACCTTTCCTGTTAACATGAGTTAACTAAACCATTGGCTACTGTGGTGGTTTGAAAGAAAATAGTTCCCAAAGGGAGTGGCATTATGAGGTGTAGCCTTGCTAGAGTGGTCTTGTTAGAGAAAGCGTGTCACTGTGGGGGCAGGCTGTGAGTTCTCTTTTCTCAAGCTTCACTCAGTGTGACTGTCAGTCGACTTCCTGTTGCCTGCAAGATGTAGGACACTTGACTATTTCTCCAGCACCATGTTTGCTTGCACACTGCCATGCTCCTCACCATGATGGACTGAACCTCTGAACTGTAAGTGAACCACCACAATTAAATGTTTCCTTTATAAGAGTTGCCCTGGTCATGGTGTCTCTTCACAGCAATAAAAAGCCCACCTAAGACAACAACCAAGCACGATGACTGATCTCGACTCCACTCTAGCTGTGGTGCCTGGCAATACTAAAAACGTATTTACCTCAGTTAATCTTCCTCTCATTGGGTTCTCAGACAGTAAGTGGCAGAGGTAAGCATGGACCCTCAGATGCACAATAACCTGAAACTCACTCTCTAACCATGAACAATCTTCTACCCCCTGCAACCCTGTATTTTACTCCTGTAGAATGAACAAATTGGAATAGAAATACCTCTAGGTTTCTTTCCACTGTAAGGAATTAGATAGTTCTGTATTCTTGGAGATTCTTCCCATCACTGAGAAGCCAGTAAGTCATCATTTGCCTTCTGACAAGGTGGCCATCTTCCTAGCATCTTAAGAAGACACTGGCAGAATGAAATGGGGCAGAACCTGAAGGTGACCCAGGGGTTTGACCACCAAGCCCGTCAGTGCTCTTCCAGTCACAGAGAGGCTTTGGAGTTACTTTCAGTAGCCTTATGCTCACATTCCCATAAGGAAGTTGCAAATACCTTGTCCACCCTGCAGCCACCGGCAGCATTGACCCCACAGATGCTTTTCCAAGGGAGCTATGATGGCTTTGACAGAGAAGCTGAAGCAATGGATTCTGACGGATGTAGCTCAGAAGCAACACTAGGAAATCTGGCTGCTCTCCCAGCTCTGTTACTTACAGGATGGCCCTGGGCAAGCCCTATGGCCTTTCCAATCCCCGTGATCCCCTGAAATGTTGAGCGCCATGGTGCAACCGAAATGAGACAATGCAAGTGGAAGCGCTCTGAAAACTGAGGCGTGACACAAACTCGACGGGGCTATTATTAATTTAGAGAGCAATCAGAGGATCTAAAACTGTCTGCATTTGAATAGTGCTTCTTATTTTGCAGCAGGCTTTTCTCGTTTTGTCTTCACATGTGAGAAACTGGGGCAGTTATTATTATCTCCATTTCACAGATGAGGAAACAGGACAAGCGGCAGTGCCAGCCCTGGGAACCAGGCATCCAATCGCAACCCTCATCCCCTCCTGCATGTTTGCAGGTAATTCATCCCTGTCCACAGTGCAGGTGACACAGCCTAGATGGTAGAGTGCACCTGTCAGCAATGCAGTTGGAGAATGTCTGCAGAGTATTAGTCATTGGGAAGACACGTGGTCTGCAGTGCTCTGGACTTTCAGCTGGGCTTCCAAGAAATTAAATGTAGAGTTGCAGTTTCTCAATAGCAGTGGAAAGCCAGTTTAAAAAAAAAAAACAGAATTGGTGTTAAATGCTAAACAAGACCTAGATAGAGGATTGGTCTGTTTTCTATGGCCAATAACATAATACCAGGGATTGGGTGATTTCTACAGGAGAGAGGCTTATTTTGACTCCTGGATCTGGATTCTCCAGGTCAAGGGGCTTCCTCAAGAGATGGTTTCCTTGTTGACAGAGTCCTCAGATGCTGCAGGGAAGCATGTAGTAAAAGATAGGAAGTATGCATTCGTGTATTTCTTGGTCTCAATCTCTCCTTCCAAAGCCACCAGAATTCAATTGACTTTGATCCAAATCACCTCCCACTAAATGCCACAGCCAGAGTAGCCTCATGGGGATTCAATTCCAACATGAACCAGCCTGGGAAAAGCTGCCCAGTTGGTGCAGTGGTAGTAGAACAAATGTTATTAGAGTAACCAACCACATTCTGATTGGATTGAAAGCCTGCTTCACAAGACATAACTCGTGTGTGGTACTGTCAACTGAGCTAAGAATCTGTGGTTGATTGTGTCACAAGTGCCAGGGGAGAATCTACCACTATTATTCTATAAATAGAGTATTAAACTGCCCTCTAAATACTTATCTTCATACCTATAAATTTGTGCAGCCTTCAACACTATCAGGGAGGCTTCTTTTTGCAATAGATGGCAATTAATACAGAGACTCACGACTGGTCAATGTGCAGAAAATAAGAGATTGAGGAGTGCTCATCCCTGAATGAGACATCTATATCACACTGAAAGACTGGGGGACTGTCATCGAAGAGGGGACAGAAAGATTGTAAGAGCCAAAAGCAGTGGACATTTGCAGCAAATAGCTTTCCAGACATGGCAGGGACATTGCACACACAAATGGCTGGGACTGCATACCTAAGATATGTACAAGAGAAGGCCAGCCCACAATTCCTTATTTACCATATTTTGACTAGCTGTGAATCTTTGTAATGCTCTCCATCATCTTCAAAAAGAAGTCTCTTTGATGAGGGGTGAGAACCATACTTACCTATGGGTATATACGCATAGGATTCAATTAGAAATATATTGGTTTAGGACAAGGGCAATAGTAGGTTCTCCTCTCGGGTCTATAACCTCTCCAACCACGGCTAAGCTTACAATACCAGACATGAATTTCCACCGACTGAGTGGGTGTCTTAGTTAGTGTTTCTATTGCAATGAGGAGACACCATGACTGTATCAACTCTTGTAAAGGAAAACATTTCTTTGGGGCTGGCTTACAGTTCAAAGGTTTAGTCCATTGTCATCATGGTAGGTGGCATGCAGGCAGATACGGTGCTGGAGAAGGAGCAAAGAATTCTACATCTTGATCCTCAGGCAGCAGGAAGTGAACTGAGACGCACTTCCTCTAACAATGCCACATCTACTCTAACAAGGCCACACCTCCTAATAGTGCCACTCCCTACGAGCCTATGGGGGCCAATTAGATTCAAACTACCACAGTGGGCCTTATGTCCAATTAGACAGCTTATCTTGGTTATTGCCAAGATAAAAGTGCCACTATTGCACCGGTGAGAATGTCTTATTGATCCAGTCATTGTTGTGGTTCATAGGCTTTACAGCTGGGTGTGACCATTTACATTTACATTGGCAGCTTGCATAGCCTCTTCAGATACTATGAGAAAGGGTCCTCATGGAGCAGGTTTCCAGGTCAGTTTCAGTTTCATTCCTCCAGTCCTACACCTGCAGTTTGCAATATCTTCAGCAATGGGATAGGGTCTCACCTTCAGGTTCTGGAAGACAACCAAGGACAATGTCCACAGTCCATACTGTTTTCTTTTGGGAAATACTTGTATTCCCCTGACCAACAACTCAAGGGGAAATTTTCCATGTCTGGCACTAGGATTTTTATTAGATAGTGCATGGCTCCTGGGGGAAGCATCATCACTCCATCTGGCACACAGGCATAACTCAATTAACAGATATATGATAGATCAGATAGATGACTGATAGATAGGTACATACATACATACATACATACATACATACATACATACATGATAGATAGATAGGTACATACATATATACATACATAGATAGATACATAGATACATAGATATAAATAGATATAGACAGACATTGCATATGTACACATATATTTTTAAGTAAGCTTATAAATTAATATTTTCTTGTAGCTTTTTTCAAATGATGAATTTTCTTAAGTAAGTGTGAATTTTAAGAGGGCAAACTGCAGCACACAGCAAATATTTCCATAAAGTTCCCCCAACCCCATCATGGTCTTTCTGTGATCCCATTGCACCATTGTACGAGGTTCAGCCTTAGCAACGTCCACTCCAGGGGTGGTCGTTTTAGAGTGTCTGTCCCAGAGCCACCAGCAGCAAACTAATGTTTATCCTCAGGTTGTGGGTTCACAGGCCAGTGTTCTGTGATTGTCCCTGGGGAAGCCATTGTGAAAAGAACTTTACAGGTGGCCTTTGAATGGGCACTTTCACTCCACTGGGAACTCCAAACAAGCCTGAGACAGATTCTCACCATCCTTAGGAATGACTCAGCAAAGAAGACATGACTAAGATTCTTTCATCTAATCCCAATAGTCCCTGTGTGTGGCTGTATTAGATCAGATGATTGGCAGGAGTGCTTTCTGGAGGCAGTGTATACTTCAGACTCGGTCATTTGATGGATTTATCCCACAAATTATGTGAGTCGGCTTCAAGCCAAGACATAAGAAGTACCACTTGTTCTCATTCATAGATGATCCATGACAAGAAGAAAGATGCTCCAGGGAGTGGCTAATCCAAAAAGAATGAGACATCCGGGAGAGACCCGAACACAGTTTGCACACAGTGCGTGGTGCATGGAACTCTAAGAAAAAGTACAACCAAGTTGTAAACCCGTATGCGTGAAGTAAGTGCTGAGTGTTCTTAGCTTTTTATTTCACTTTGGTAAGATTAAATCCAGTGCCTCTTGCACACTAGGCAGGTACTCTACCATGCCAGTCCCAGCCCAGAGTCTTGAGTGTCCTAAGCATCTACATTATAGAGTAGTTAGTTATGCAAAAATACTGCTGGCGTAGTGGCTTTATCTGAAGCATTGATTTTAAATTATAGGGCCTACTTGGACTTAGAAAGGAGTCATGATTCTTTGGGAATAGCCGATAAGAATTGCTCTACAATGTATAAAGCAAAAGATGTTCGATCTCTTTATCTCTCCTTAAGCAAATTAACTACAGCACCAAGTTTGCAAGTGCTAAGTGATGACTTGTCGAATGCTCTCAGTATTAGACACCCTCCTCAGACATAGTCCTTATGAAAGTGCAGACTAATAGAAGAGGAACAAAAGATGTCCCTATTTTCGTCCCTGCTCCTTCAGTCTTTAGTGTTCTAGGCAAGTTCAGAAATCACAGGACTAAATGGATGGTTTTATATTCTAATGACTGGAAGTCCTTGGATGATATTGAGTCTGGCATTACAAATAGGTTCATGCCCACATTGTCTACAGAGTTTACACGACATCGAGATGCTATCAGGACTGTAGAGACAAATCTACGCTTCTCTGGTTATTCAGGGTTTCTTTTTATGCCTCTCAAAAGAATTTTATATTTGTATTTGTTCAAGGCATGCATTTTTCTTACCAGTTTTTACAGGAGCTTTCTCATTGCCAAGGTTACATGCCAAGTGCCACTGTTTTACTTCTAACCCTTTCCCATGACCCACACTGCTCCATTATGTGGAACAACCTGAAGAGGCCATTCTATTGCCTTTCTTTATGTCTTCTTAGACTCCTCCCCTTTTGCTTCGGAGCTGTGTCTGGCCATCTCCTACTTCACTTCATGGTCTAGCCTTAACAGCATCTCTCCTTCAATAGGGCCAGGATTTAGGTGAAACTAGTCAGAGTATCAGGATGCAAAACTTAAAAGGCTTTCTGGACTGTGCAAGTGTCTCCTCGACTTTGTGCGCTGGGTATCTCCTTCACCCTTTAATGCTTTCCTTCATGAGCAAGAACTCCTGAAAAGAAGTTGTGTCTGAAGAGGCTGATTTGACTGATTAGAACTACAGTAGTGTGGAGAGATTGGAATGTTGCAAGTCTGGAGGCTAATTACCTTATCTTGGGCTAGTTCTAGCCCTCCAGAACAGCCATTCCTTGCCCATCTCTATATCAGAAGTAACATCTTGTGACTAATAAATAAAAGCCTTTTATAATCTATTACCTTGGCAGACCAATAACTTCCACTTTAAGAATGCCATCAGAGCCAGTCAGTGGGGGCGCATGCCTTTAATCCCAGTACTCAGGAGGCAGAGGCAGGCAGATCTCTGTGAGTTCGAGGCCAGCCTGGGATACAAAGTGAGTTCCAGGAAAGTTGCAAAGCTACACAGAGAAACCCTGTCTGTGTGGGGGGGGGGGGGGGCGGGGGGAGTATGCCATCAGATAGCATCTTGGGCCTAAAGAAAAGTTCCTCCCATCCCCCTGTACCTGCCTCTCTGATGTATCCACCAATGTATTTTAAATTTGCCTTGATTTATGACTTTCTTTGTTCTGTAAAACTACAAAAACTTCATGAAAATGCTTCCACATTGGAACTCAGAATTTGGGGTAACCTAAATCTGTGTTCCTATCATCTATGGTCACTCAAAATGGCTCCAAAATCATAATTTACTCCCTTCAAGATGAGAACTGTGATTTTAACATTGACATTTTGATACATTCAGTAACATTTCAAAAAACAGTTTGTCTTTCTACCCTCACGTAAACTCCACTTGCGGCCTGTATTATACTTCTTTAGGATGAATTGTCTGTCAGTCAGCTTTCCAACCCTGTGGCCAAACACCTGAGAAAATAAACTTGAAAGATTTGTTTGGACTCATGATTTCAGAGCTTTCAGTCCATGGCCATTTGACTCTTGTTTCTGGGCCTGTGATGAGGCAGAACATCACCGTGGAGACCAGGAAGTACAACAAGGTTTTTCACCTCGTAATGGCAAGGAAGCAAAGAGAGGAAGGGGCCAGAGTCCCAATACCCCCTTTCTGATCGTGCCCCAGTGTGTCAATTAGGTTCCTGCTGCTATGATAAATACCAAGACAGAGACCACCTCGTACCAGCTTTGTAGCAGCAACACTGAGGTGTGTTTGATAAATGGCAATAAAATAATAGGCAACATAGAAGATATCATACATACCAGGGTTGACACCATGTGTTTCTACTTGAGTGGACTCCTTTAACCCTCAGAGAAGCCTACTTTGATATTATTGCTGCAATTAAAGAGTTAATGAACAGACTAAAAGATGTTAAGTAGATAGCACAGTATTGAGATGTGACAAGAACTGGGATTTGAACTGTGTCCTTCTGATGCCAGACCTTGTGTGCATCTGTTAAACAGCATAATTTTTCTCACTATATTAGAATAAAGATCAAGAAAGGGAAGATTGTCTCTCTCCTGGTTTCCACTATCTAACACATCTGCAAAGGCATCTGTTTCTGAGAATGGCGAGACTTTATGAGGCAGGATGGCATCTGGGCACAGCATCCTTCTTTGAGTAAAGTCTTCAAATGCTGCCTCCTTCACACTCCCCAGAGGCTCCAAAATTGGCAAAAGATGTGATTCTGAGTACCGATTCCAATCAAGACAGACCAGAACAAAAGGTCTGAGTAATGCTGTGGATGGCATTGCCCAAGGACAGCTACTGCCCAAAGGAATCTGAGCCCTATTGATAATCTAGCCAGACCATTCTGCCTCGTTGGCCCTGGATCATTTGCTGGTGAGAGGTCAGAGAGACACTGCCCTGTCCATCAAACATCAAGGGATGCTACGCCTTACCAGTTCACACTCTGGCCTTGCTGACTCTGCAAAGACTGCTGACCCCAGATTGCTACAGACAGTTAACACTCAGAACTAGCTCTGCTCATATGCAAACTAAACAGTCCCAAATCTCTACCACCCAAACAGCTTCCATGAGCCCAAATACCAAGCTGTCCCACTCTGGGTCCTTATTATCCTGCCCTACTCTCTCCTACACCATAGGACCACTGCAATCATTCAAACTAGCTAGTTCTGCTCTGCCTTTGACTGTAAAAGCCCAACAAATCCCACATCAGCCCCCAGAACCTCTGTCTCTTGACCACCTCTGGTGCTTCCAAGCTTTACTCTGGGGAAATGTGAGCAGCAAACTGTCTTTTCAATGGCAATCACCTCCCCATCCATTGGTCTACAATACCAAAATGATAGGCAGAACTTTGGAACACAAGCCCATGAAGAGAATAAATGTCTACTCTTTTCTACCTGAGTGGACCATAGGAGAAACAGAAACTTGGATTTTTTTTTTTGAGATGCTGCAATTTTGGAATTGATTAATCTCTGAAATTTTTGATGTTGATAGGTAACTCAAATCAAAAAATGCTGTGTGGCTCACATGTGTATCCACACACTTCAAAGCTGAGGAAAGGGGAAGCTGGGAATAGAACAAGCAGACACTGTTGCTATAAAATGTATTTCCCACCTCGCCCCTCCAGAATTAGCTGGAATAGAGGAAACTTGTAGTTTTAGACTCAAGGTACAATCTGTCTGAGCATCACAAAAGGAAACATTTCTCAAGTTTTTCCGACTTGATTGTCCGATAAGAAATATGTTTTATGACTGCCCCGGGCTCCAAGAAGAAAGCAGGGCTCTGCCCAGCACCTTGACAAACTGACCTGGGCAAAGTGACCCACATGCAGGCCTGGGGCGATCTGCCCGGGCTCCGAGAAAAAAGCACGGGCACTATCATGGTGAGCAAATGGACGGTGCGGTATGGGAGAGAGAGAAAATGGTTCATTTTCTGTGGAAAGGCATATCTGAAAAGATGAAAGCAGTGAGGAGTGGACTGAGGTGGGTGGCTTGATTGCCACCCAGGGCCATGGTGATGTCTGGGCCTTGGCTGCTGCTGGGGCCCATGTCTGTCTGGGTTCATGTCCCTGAGGCAGCCGTGGTCTGTGCTGATGTCCACGGCTCCTGATACCACCAAAGGCCAATTAGATGTGGCTGTGTAGAGTTGGTTCTGCCCCTCACCGGCTGAAGCACTCAGGAGACAGGGTCCTACACCTCACCTGGGCAGCACAATAGAGCTGATCCTATTCTCAGGGTCATGGGTGAGCTGGCCCTGAGAGCATGAGATTGGGAGATCAGGTAGCACCCCTCTCTCCTGCCATGTGGTGGCGTGGGTGAGGGAAAGATGCCCTCCTCCCCTCACCCCTCACCATCTGCAGCAGGTAGAGGACTTGATCCAACCCCTCACCAGCTGCAGCACTCCCTACACCTCACCTGGGCAGCACAGTAGAGTTGACCCTGTAGAGAGGGTGCAGGTGAGCCAGCCCTGAGGGTATGGGAAGGGCACATCTGGTACCACCTCCCTTGTTGGTGGTGTGGTGGTGGGAGTGAAGGAAAGATGCCCTCCCCGCCTTGCCCCTACGGCCTCCAGCTGGCAAGGGATCTGACCCTCTCTTCACCAGCTGCAACACTGGGGAAACCAGTCCCTGCATCTCATCTGGACAACACAGAGGAGCTGACCCTGTTGATGTGGGCCCCTTCCCCACTCCCCACCCCTCACCTCCCACCACCGGGAACGTGGGTGTGAGAGATCTGGCCCTGCCCCTCACCTGCCATATGGCAGCATGGGAGGGGGAGAGATGCCCTCTCCCACCCCTGCCTCTCTATGCCTGAGGTGGGTGGACGAGCTGGCCCTGAGGTCACGAGAGTGGGAGAGCTGCTCCTGCCCCTCACCAGCTGCTCCTGCCCCTCACCAGCTACTCCTGCCCCTCACCAGCTGCTCCTGCCCCTCACCAGCTGCTCCTGCTCCTGCCCCTCACCAGCTGCTCCTGCCCCTCACCAGCTGCTCCTGCCCCTCACTTGGGAGAGTAGGCCCTGCAACTCATCTGGGCAGTACAATAGCTCTGAGGTGTGGGTGAGCCAGCCCCGAAGTTTTGAGTTTGGGATAGCTGTCCCTACTATTCATCTGTCATGTGGCAGAAGTGAGGGAGGGAGAGATGCCCCTCCTTGCCCCTCACCTCTCATCACCTGCAGCAGCCAAGGGAGCTGTCCCTCCCCTTACCAGCTGCAGCACTCAGGAAAGCAGGCCTTCCTTGCTCCTCACCCGGGCAGCACAATAGAGCTGACCCTATTGGCAGAGAAACAGGTGAGCTGGATCTGAGGGTGTGAGAGTGGGTTAGCTGGCCACACACCTCTCATCTACCAAGTGGTGGTGAGGGTAAGGGAAAGATGTCCTCCCCACCCCCTTGCCCCTGCTACCTTTGGTGGGCAAGAGGGCTGACCCTCCCCCTTCCCAGCTGCAGCTTTACCTTGGGAAAGTGGACCCTGCACCTCCCCTGAGCAGCACAGTAGAGCTGACCCTATTGATGGGGATGCAGGCGAACTGGCCCCGAAAATGTGAGCATGGGAGATCTGGCCCCACCCCTTGCTAGCTGCAGCCCTCAGGAGAGTAGCCCTTGTCCCTTGCCTGGCCAACACAGGAGAGCTGGTCCTGAAGGTGTAGGTGTGGGAGAGCAGACCCTGAGGGTGTAAAAGCAGAACCAGCCCCACCTTTGCTCATTGCTACAAGGGATAAACTAGCCCAGGGCAATGCTGGAGAGCTCACCCTGGTGATGACAGGGGAGAGCTGGCAGGCTGACCAACCCTTGCAACTTCCAAGACCCAGAACCAGGGCTATGAGTTGGCCCACCCCAACATCCACCCCATCTGTGATCTGCTGGAGGATGTGAAGGGGCCAGTCCTGCAGACCCAAAGCTG
>CABHPP010131404.1:28115-50336 GCA_902168425.1 Peromyscus attwateri | reverse complement strand
GGAGGGGGGCGGGACGGGAGGAGGGAGAAAGGGGGAATTTATGGCTGATATGTAAAGTTGAATTATATTGTAAAATAAAATAAAATAAATTCAAAAAAAAAAGAAAAACAAACAAACAAACAAATAAAACAAAACAAAACAAAAGTGACTATAAGTTCTGGTAGAACTATCCAGACTGAGATGTAGGAGAAATGGTCATGGATCTGTTCACAGTATGATTTTCATGAGATTCATCCTCATCCTGATGTCTACATGTCAGGCCTATAACCTGGTGTCCCTCCACAACAGGTGCTTAAACTATATGAAGCTCTCATATAGCTCTCACTTTTCTTTTGTCCAATTAATATGTATTCTACCTTGTAGCAGAAATAAGTTGAGGAATGATGCTCGGCTGAGAAACAAGAAGCAGTGCAATAAACACACTTATAACAGATGGTTTCATTAACCACAGATCTTACAGAGAAGAGAACACATTGGGGTAGTGGTAGTCGGGGACCTCTCCAGACACGTGGGATAGACCAGTAGTCCAAAGGGCAGAGAGCCAGAGAGAGGATCAACGTGACCAGAACATTTTACCAAGGTCTAGATGACACATGGGAGGATACATTAGACCAGTTCAGAAGAAAGAGGCCTGAGATATGAAGTTCACACAGTTGACATGTAGCCAGCACTAAAGAACATCTACACAATGTGTGCAAGTGAAGGGACACTGGAGACAGTCACATGCCTTATTTAAATGTAACTGTCCCATGAGAACCAGTCAGCAGGTATTAGTGTAAGGTAGATACCTGCATCCAAGACTTTGAGGAATGGAAGGAGATAGAGAAAGATGACTGAGCTCAGCCTCTTCAAAAGGAAAGTTTAAAGAGTCAAATGGAAGCAAGGTAATGGAAACCCTGATATATGTGCAAGCACACTGTGAATAGAACACCCTGATGTGTGTTTAGATTATAAAATGTGCATAAACTTATGGCTGACAAATGTGTGGACCGTATCCAAGGAAACAAGGACACAGGGCATCACTGTCATTAATCCTATAAATATAATCATATTCAAAACAAATAATACCGTGGGTTTCATTAATAGTTCTTAGGAAACTCTTTAACATTCTGCTACTGTTTCACAATGCTATTTGATTGTCCCATAATGGCAATATATATCCTTTTAACTTTCCTTTTTTCCTCCATATTTTTAGACAATGATTTCACTATGAGTTCCAGACAGGCCTGAAACTCATGGTCCTTCTGCCTCAAATTTCTAAGTCCTGAGACCACAGGTGTACTCACCATGCTCTTCCTTTCAGTTTCACTGACATGAATTTTCATCTCATGATAGACCCACTCACAATCTGCTTCACAGGGCAGGATAAACACTACTATTGCAACAAAAAATAAAAGGAAGAATTTTCCAAAACTGTCTGCAAAATGTGCAGTTCTCTCGCACTTCTGTCTGCATTTTTGATCCTTTGCTGCCTCATGCTCTCCTTGACTCTCTTCTGGCTGTCTAAATTTAGGAACACAATGAGAATAACTAAACTTCTGCCCAGTAACTGCCAATACCACTAGAGAATGTGAAGAGGGATCTATTTTTAAATTTCGTTCTGTTGTGATTTTGGATACACACAAATTGCATTACTCTGAAATCTGCAGTAGTTTTAATAACAAAATTTGAATCTTTTGGTAGTTATTGAGTTTCCTTCTGTCTATGCTGCTGGTTCTCATTCCTTTCTTTAAATTTTTAGTTAATTAAATTTGTTAAATTATGCTGATAAATATGTTTGGCTTTACAATAAATTCACATATGAATGTAGGAAAAGTTATCATCATGGCTTTCTGTTTATTTGGGTCTGCCTTTATGCAGTTTACATACTAAAGAGACATGATTGAACACACAAATGATTTATTTATGAAGAAGGAGATATAAATAGCAATATATATGTAACATTTCAAAGCTCTAGCCGTCTCAACTAGCAAATAACGCATATGCTAGTGAATAGTAATTATGCATTTTTAACATTTATGTGAAGCTTGACTACATTTTATGTTAGTCAAATACTTAAAGTTTTTTCTTTCTTGTTTGTTTTGTTTTATTTTCCTTGCCTTTTTATTTTTATTTATTTATTTATTTTGAGAGAGGTTTTCACTTGGGTCAGTCCTTTGCCTCAGCCTTGAGAGTGCTGAAATTAGAGGTGGGAGCCACCTCACTTGAGTTGAACCAATTTTTAAATGGCTCATGTTTATACCTTTGTTTTCAAATTGATTATTATAATTTTCAATTGTATTGTGACTAGTTGCTAATATACCTTAAAATTACACTTTCAGCACAATTTTACCTTTGGTTATTTTTGTTCAATTTAGCTTCCTCTAAATACCATAATGAACTTTTATTTAATGTTTCCCTTTGTTTATGCAAATGAGTTTACCTATCTACTTAATTCTCTAGCTAAACCAAAGACACTTCTATCTCTGTAACGTAGCCATGGACACAGGCACATAATATCAAAATATTATGACTTTCAGACATATATTTGAGGACATGGGTATGCTCTTTTAATAAATATGTTTCTTGTTTTGATTGCCCATGTTTGATTTATATTTTTTATTTGAAGTCACTACTATGTATTTTTTTAAATCTTACTGAATTATTTTCAGCAAAATGTCAGGATGTCAAATTAACACAAAAAAGACAGTAGTCTTCCTACACACCAATGACAAACCCACTGGAACAGAAATCAGGAAAACCATCCCCTTCATAATTATCTCAAAAACCTTTTAAATAAATCTAATACAGGAAATGAAATTCTTCTATACTGAAAAATTTAAAGTACCAACCAAAAAAAATTTTTTAAAGAGACTTCTCTTTTTTTTTTTTAAAGATTTATTTATTTATTGTGTATACAGTATTCTGTTTGCATGTGTCCCTGCAGGCCAGAAGAGGGAGCCAGATCTCACTACAGATGGTTGTGAGCCACCATGTGGGTGCTGGGAATTGAACTCAGGACTTTTGGAAGAGCAGTCAGTGCTCTTAACCTCTGAGCCATCTCTCCAGCCCCACCAACCAAAATTTTTATGATGATACCACAACATAGAACGATCTCTCATGCCCCTGTGTTCATAGTATTAATATGAAAATTTTCATTGTACCAAAAACAACCTACAAATTCAGTGTAATTCCCATCAAAATTCCGATGCAATTCTTACAGAAATTGAAACCCCAATCTTCAAATTCATGTGAAAGCATAAGAGATGTAGATAGCCAAAACGATTCTGTACAGTAAAGACTGCTTGAGGTATCACCATCTGTGATTTCAAGTTGTAATACTGAACCACTGTATTTGAAAAAAAAAAAAGGTGTGTTGCTGGTACATAAATCGATATATTAGTTAATATAATAGAATCTAGGTTCTAGATATCAGCCCATGTTTCTACAATCATATTCTGTTTGACAAAGATGTGAACAAATACACACTTTTGTGAGAAAATACAGCATTGTCAACAAAATGTGCTAGAAAAACAGAATATTTATCCATAGAATCATGGGATCAGATCCTTATCTCTCCCCCTGCACTTACCTCAGCTCCAAATGCCCCAAGGACCTCAATATAATACCTAATATCTTGAATCTTCTAAAAGACAAAGTACAAAATATGCACCAAATCAGTAGCACAGATGGTAGAACTCTAGTATCACAGGAAATCAAACCATCAATTAATAAATGGAGCCTCATGAAATTAAAATGCATCTTAACAGGAAAGAACACTCTCATCCAAATGAAAAAACAACCTGTAGAACAGGAAAATGTCTTTCAGCCATACATCTGGCATGGGGTTAGAGGCTAGAACATACAAAAGTATTTATGAAACTAAACATACACACATACACAAAAGTAGGGAACCCAATTAACATGGGTCATGGAACTAAACACAGTCCTCAAATACAAATACAAAAGCTAAGAAATAGAAATTATTTCTAATGTTCAGCATTCTTATCCATCAGGGGAATGCAAGTTAAAGCCACTTTGGAATTTCATCTTACTCCAGACATAACAGTCAAACAAATGCAAACAAATACTTGCGAGTCAGAATTTCTAATACCATACAGCATATGTAAGACAGACGAGTCAATATATAGTACTTAAATATTATGGTCACTTATATGAAAACAAAATATCAGATCTTTTCTCAGAAAGGAATAATATACTAATTTTAAAATGTAATTTTAAAAAATATAATATACAACTGTTAAAAATTTAGATAACCTTTTATATAGGTATACAAATTACATCAGAATATATTCAAATACAGATAAAAGAGATGGGCAAATAAGTAAATGAAGCCTAAAATGTATGACTATAATGATAAAATGAAAATGATTTCATTGTATTCACATGTAGAATATTGCAAATAAAAGCATATTTTGAAAAATGAATAGCTGATGTTTTAAATTAATTACTAATTGGAAATATCTGGTGTTGAGTAGAAAAAAATAGGTACAGTAAGACACACACACACACACACACACACACACACACACACAAATATAAGCAGACTACAATGTGTTCAAATAAAATGTGAACATATTAAACCATTTTTGAAGTCATACTATGTGTTTTTTACCAAAAGGTTAAATTTAAAATCATGATAAAATAATTGAAGGCATTGAATAAGGACACATATGCATCACAAATAACAGTGCAGAATGTAAATTGCTTAAAGTCTCATAAAAGAACCTCATTTTTATTGTTTTACTATATTTATATTGTAATGTAAATTGCTTAAAGTCTCATAAAAGAACCTCATTTTTATTGTTTTACTATATTTATATTGTTTAATTATAAAAGTTCTCTTCAAATAAAGTGACTACATGAGATGTGAAGATATTGCTGGAACCCTTCTCTGTGTTATCTTAACCGACTGCCTATTACAGAGAATTGAGACTTCACCCTCTTTTAAAAATCTCATCATTTAAACAAATCTGTTAAATAAGACAAATACCATTTTTCACTTTCTTTTTAAAGTTGTGGAATAGTTCTTTTCTGCAGACGGTTTATCCTGGCAAATTCCATGTTCACACCGCACTGTGTGTTTATGAGTTCCAGCTGTTAACTGGTAATATTCTACTGCTGAATCTATTGAGTGTAGTATAATTGCTCATTACGCTCCTTAAAACACCAGCAATGTAGTTATTTTCAACTTGAAACGAATTAAAATCTTACCAGCATCTTAAAATTCTACAGTTGTCTTCCTTTGATTAATGATATAAAAGTTGTGGGTTTTTTTTTTTTTCTGTGTACATTTTAGTGACTTGTCAAGAAAAAGAACTCATGCTGATTAATCTTTTCTTTTTCACCGTGTGACTCACAGGTGTGCTAACAGTTATGCCTCTATGGAAACGTTCCTTTGTAACTGTTTTCCAAGGTGAGAAGACAGGATGTAATGAGGCAGTGGGAAAGATTCTGCTTTCGCGGATCCGGAGGTACTAGTGCTGACTGAAATGACAAAGCAGAGGATCCTGGGTTGAACTGGTCTGTGCCCCTGAGGGAGGCCCCCAGGGTAGACGCTGATTCTGTGAGGCACAGGAAGGTCAGTTTCTGTCTGGATGGTTCTCGATTGCTTCTCGTTTTATCTGAAAAGGGCACTAATAATATGGCATTCCACTCTAAAATTGCACTAAAGCTTCCTCCTCACATCATGTATCTCTCAAGCTAAGTAATAAGCACACTGCAAGTAAAATTCTGTTATTTTCCTGTGATGGACAGGTGGACTCGGCCAATCACAGCAATCGAGCATCAAGAAATCACAGTTGGCCAAAAAATCAGACTGTGTCCAAAGAACACCAGTGAGAACTGCAACTGCCCAGGGAGTCCCCAGGTGCCCGTCTTCCTTTTGGTTCGTCATTCTTCCTCCCTGAACTGTGGGGCATCTACAGATGCCCTAGCTGTCTGGAGAATGACTGGATTCTTGAGACTTTCCTTCAAATAAACTCTGCTAAAGTTGTCAAGATTTGCGTTTAGAAACTGTTACCATTTCAGTAGCCAACGTCTTACATTAAAACAAGGTAAAAATATAATGCATTGATCAAAGCAATCAATAATTCTGCCATTATTAAGTAGTAAAATATAAGGTATTTTTATTCTTCACAACCCCTAATAAAATAAGTGCCCTGTGTATTAAATACCTCTTGGTCTAGTTATAAGCATACTTTAACATAAAGGTGGGTTAAACAGTGGCATAAAGAAATAAAAGGGAATAATGGAACAAAAAGGGTTAAACAGGCAGGGGACCAGAGGGTAGAGTAGAGCAGGCAAAACAGACAGGGATTACTAAGGAATTTTTCAAAATATCATATGAAAACCTACTACTGTAGAATGTAGAAGCTTTCTAAACACACACACATACTCACATACACACAATGTAATTATGTATAAACACATATATTAAAAATAATTTAAATGTAGTAATCCTCTAATGGGGCAACAATGGCCTTACTAGACAGAAAAGCTAACAAGTTAAAGCCCAGTGCCAGTGCCAGGAATGGGTTATCTCTTTTGAAGTTGTTTGCTAACTAGGTTCCATAGACAACCAGATATATCACAGGCTATTGCTTAACTGCCAGAACTTGATGGTAAGCCCTGTTGTTGATGACAGCACATGCTGGAGTCTTAGGACATGGAGGCATAAGCTGGTACTGACTTAGAAGCTTCATCCCTACTGGCAATCTTTCATAGTGCTGGCAGAGGAGAAAAGTAATTACTAACCTTACACAGCTATGAACCCCATGAGCTACATTAAGTATCAGCCTAGGAAGACAGACCCACTGGTGCAAAAGTATCATGAGTATCATAGGAGTAACCAACCACTTTCTGATTGAAATTAAGGCACCACAAGAGGAAACCAATACTTGGTACCATTATTATGCCCAGGAACCTGTGGCTATAACCTAGTGCTATTATTTTGCTAACTGGACATAGCATTAAACTGACTCCTAAGGACTCAGCTATACCCATAGATTAGTACATATCTCAAGCCTCATCAGACAAGTTTCTTTAGTAGTTAGCAGTTAACACAGACAGCCACAACTAGTCAGGATGTAGAGAATTAAGAGACTGTGGAATGCTTACCCCTAAATCTACATCTATATCATAACCCCTCCACCCAAGTGTCACAGAGCATTTTTGAAGGGGGATAGTGATAATGGCAATAGACAGGGGCAATGGATGGCTATAAGGAAATAGTATTTTCTGGACACAGCAGAACTTTTGCACATATGAACTTGCAGTAAACATGGTGGCATGCACAAGACCTGAAAAAACTAAGCCAAAAAACAAAACAAAACAAAACAAAAACAAAACAAAAAACAAAAACTCCAACATGGAGAAAGGAGTTAGTTAGACTGAGGTACTTTGTTAATTGATAGGTGCTAGGAGAAGAAGAGTCAATTTCCTGTAAATATGGGGGTTACTGAAAAGTCAACCATGCTCCAATGGATGCTCACCAGCTGAAGACTATGTGGATAACACAAATTGTATTTGATGGGCTAAAAATGTGAAGTGTACAGAGCTGTGTGAGTATAGAATGTAAATTGAATCTAAGAGGAGCTTGAGGGTGTATAAATATGATCAAATTACATGTATAAAATTCTTAATGAATCAGTTAAGATTACTTTCATGTGTCTTACTAAATACAATGGAATAAATATCTATCAAGACATTAAAAGACTAGGAACAATATTAGGTTTTATCTATAGGAACAGTAATTAAGTTTAGTGATTTGCAAAGAGAATCTTATCACTATTCTTGAAGTCAGTCAAGGAATTTCACTAGGGAATCATATTACCTGTTTATGTGGGGGAAAGTTAACTCTTTATAATTAAGAGAATAGTTTTTTGAGAAACTGTTGTAATACATGGACTTTTTGTTATATGTTGCTGTATCTTTTTCTTACTAACCTTCTGTCCATTGTTTATCTTTTCCTAAAATACAAAATATTGAGTGCAGGAATTTTGTTGCTTACCTTTGTATTCTCTAAAACTAGATACATGGCATACACACAATAAATAGTTTTTTCATGGTCAATTGACTCAATAAATGAAATTATGTTATCTTAGTGTACTACCAAAGGCTCCTACCAATGACAGCTAGATTTCTCCTATAGCATATTCTGTTCAGTCTGTAGTGTACATCTTATGTTGTTCTCTTTGTAAATTTCTGGATTTCCAGATCAGCCTTTTCCCCCACTATACTCTATGAGACTTCATAATTAATCATATTACAATTGGTGGCAAACACGAAAACTAAACAATTCCTTTAGAAATACAGAATAGATAATTTTTAAAATTTCATTTTGTGACTTAACTATCTCCCAAGTTTTTCTCTTTGTGTACAAACTTCATTTCCTACAAAAATAACAGAGGACACCTACATTTATGATGTCCCCAAAGATTATCCCATATCTGACTACCAGTGGTTAGAAATCTCTTAGTGAACAGTACTTTTTTTTCCAATCATTTTACTTTGTACTGTCTCTGCACCTGAAGAAATGCAACTTTTACCATGGGGATGCCTTCATCACAGTCATTTCAATAGCTCCAAGGGAAGCATATTGCATTACTGGTACCTTAGTAATCCAGGGTGTTTATAGTATTTATTATAAAGGCCAACAAAAAAATGAGAATGGACTCCAATGTTCTCTGTTAGAGTGGTTTATTTTAGAACACTGAATGTATTCATTTAGCTTCTTGTTCAATTAACTTCTGCATGATTTGCCAAGACCCTGTAATTACACAGTGTTTGTTAATCTTGCTGCTAGTTCACGCCTGGGAAGACCAATTGCCTCAAGTCAGCATTTCTGGACCACCAATCAACCCTTCCTACCTGAAATGTCATTTAAGGTTTTCTCGAATTTTGTAAGAAGGTTACATGACTTCTCTCATGGGGATACAAGCCTTAGGACAAGAAGCAAGAAGAAAATTGTCAGGAGCTTCTGGAGTCTTGTACCACCTCATACTTGGTTATTGTCATGGCAAAGTTCACAGTGTGAAAGAGAGAGAAAAGGGAGTCACTCTCCCTCCCCCTTTAAACAGTGTTTGAGAGCACCAACGCAGCGAGTGAAGCCAGGGGAGGATTTTGTGCATCCTGGAAGCAACATCCATTTTTTACTTACCAGACTGGCCGATAATTGCAACAACCACAAGTAGTAGAGGATGAAAAAGGAAACGAGCCAGGTGGGTGTTTTCCTAAGTTCTCTTTCAAGTTAGTAAGGTAAAACATTTTCATATACCTTTTGAATGAAATACAAAAACAAAGACCTAGCAGGGCCATATCTTAATATAACAGCAGATGAGTAGATTCTGAAATTTTGAAATTATAAGGATATTGAGGATAAACTTACTTCCCCCCAAACTCCCTGTCCTATCAGGCATTGTGCAGCCTGAAAGTTGAAATAGTAATGTGTTTTACATCTTACATGATATACTATATACATGTTTATATAAAATTTATACATAATAAATTATAAATATTAAAAATATAAAAAATACAAAATTTATAAATAATATAATTTGAAAATATGTAATTTCAAAGTAAGTCAATAAATATAAAATATGAATACTTATACATTAAAATATTATATTGAGAGGCCCTCAAGGAGGATTTCACAAAACTAGTCTCATAAAATTCACAAAATTAATGAACATTTTAAGAAAATAACCCATTTCTATTTGGTATATGAAAAACATTAATTAATATAGTGAATGACATGTTGTGTTGTGAAGAATTTAGTATGGAATACCATAAACAATTCCAGTTTCTCTGACCATACTGGGCATTGAAACCAGAACCTCACATAAGCTAAGCAATTAATTTGTCACTGATCATTAGCCCAAGTATTCTGTAGTATTATATTATTATTGTTGTTGTTGTTGTTGTAAATGTGTGTGCCTATTTGTCTTCTTTTTTACTTTTAGGAGGGTTAGGAATCTTGAAACCTCACCTCATTCCATTTAGAATGTGGCACTCCTTATTCTTGGGATGATTGGTATTTGATGTCATTTGTTATTACTTGTTATAAAGGCTCCTTTCCATAGTATAACATCTTACAACATCTTGCATTTTTTGGTTAGGTGATAGTTGAATTCAGTTTTTCCACCTTGGTATGCCTAGCTGCTTCCCTGCCTGTTAGAATGAGTTGCTAACAGCATGCACTTCACTCCACTCATTTGCACAGGAAGGTGATAACTAACTTGTCACACAGTTTCCATTTTGCCATGTTTGCTTCTTATTTTACATATTACCCACAATATTCAATATTCACACTTGTTTCAGATAATTAAGAAATTTTAAGTTTGCTTTTATTTTCACTTCTGGCTTAGTTGCTTTTATTTTGTTTGTGGCTTAGTGGCTATTCCGTTGGTTACAATATTAACTGAATATGTCTCAGTTTATACATAAATATCAATTCATAGGTAGTACAGATTCTACTAAAATTATTTCATTTTGATGCCATTATTCAACAGGCTATTTTTCTTAAACCCATAACATATTTTAATTAAATTTAGGAAATATTTTAAATGGAACATGAAAATTTGTTGTTACCCAGGTTCTTTTTCTCCTTCAGCAGAAACACCTTTCTGTATTTTTCACTCTTTATTTTAACCAAACAAATTTCATAAACATTATCTCTAGAACAAGTATGGAAGCTCCATCTTTCTTACCTTTCAATTATTGTTGTTGCTTTTAAACAGGGATCTTATTTTGCCTCCAAATGTCTCTCATTTTAAAATTTTATTTTTGTTGTAATCAAGTGTGTGTGTGTGTGTGTGTGTGTGTGTGTGTGTGTGTGTGTGTGTAGGTCTGTGCACATGAGTACAGGCATTCATAGAGGCCAGAAGTGAGCAATAGAACCCCTGGAACTGGAGGTACAGGTGATTGTGACCTGCCAGATGTGAATGTTGGGAACCTAACTTGGTCCTCTGTAACAGCTTACCTTCTGAATCATCACTGCAGACCCTTCATTTTTCTTAACTACTACGTTTTATGTTGTAGGATAGTTAGAATAGTTATTAAAGTTGTAAAGCAAACAGGGCTTCTCCATAACCTTGCTATCCCACCTTTAATTTATTTTTCAGTGCTGAGACTTGAACCTAGGTTCATTTATTCTAAATAGTAAGCGCTTTACCACTGAGGTATATGACACCTTTCCTTCTGACATTTGCCTTAATGCATTGATGAAAGACCTTTGTTACCAACAATGAGCTTATCATCCTGAGTTATAAGATTCCAAACATAAGCACAAACCAGGTGTCCTTACAACATGTATGAAAATTCTGTCACAGGACCTAAAACTGATAAATGTTCATCTTCTACTCTTTTGAAGTGCTGGAAACATTAAGCTATTATCATCTGAATGGCATTGTTTTTGTTTCTAGTTAGAAGCTACTAGAAATAATGCCCTTTTGGGGTTTTAGTGTTGTTTTTCTCAGATCTAGCCTTCCTGATTTTACTTAATTCTCTTGGTCTTCTCCACTTATAGGTTTCCTCAAAATTTGGAATTTATATGATGGGATATGATTTTCTTCCCTCTGTCCCTTTTATGATACATCAATTAAATGCATTATGTTTCTTGGCAGTATTGTCATTTGATTCTAATGATATTGTATCCACTTCCATCTGAATTTTTTTAATGGTATGTGATCAATTTTAGATAGATCCTGTGTTTCAAACTGATGTGAATTTCTTCTTAGTTTGGTCTTTGTTCTCTGCTAGAGGCAAAAGCTGGCAAATAGTATTCCTCTCTAAGGAAGAACTAAGGCATTGCAAACTAATTTATTCTAGATTTTGCATAAGCTAATCTGTTTGCTGCTTACTTTTATTTACAGATCAGTTAATCCAGTATGATGTAAAGCTTGAAATAATTATTAGCATCCCCTTTGCCAAGGTCATTAACCTAGATCTCCAGTGCACTCCTTCCCTATTAATATCTTTGCTCAAATTTCTCAGCATATCTGACCTCAGAACAATGTATGTGTGTGATACTGGCTAAGCTGTAAACCAGAGTTCTTCTCTATCTTGTTTGGAATTCATTAATCTTACAGAATATATTAATATTAATTCATATCTACCTTTCATGTTTCTACCAGTATACATTTTTAAAGTGTCTTTATTTTGTTGAATAACTTAACAAAGAGAGTTACTAACTTACTTACTAACTTAACTAATAGTCTTCCATCTGCCTCTAAGATTTTTGGGTCAAGAATTTGGGATGTGATCAGCAGGATAACATGTCTCCTCTCTGTGTTGTGAAGTAAAAGCACTACCAAACAGTAGAAGGGCCTTTCAGTGAGTTCAAAACAGCATTCACACAGCATGTTAGTGGCTCTTTGAGAGTGTGGACTCAGTGGAGTAAGCTATGTGTGTTTTCCCATGATATCTACATTGTGGCTAGGACACTACAGGGCAGTCAGGTAACTTATATAACAATTCAGAGGTTGTGCAAAGAGTGAATTAAATGTTGCCTCCCAATTATTTCTTCTCCAAACTAGTCCAGCCACACTTCTTTTTCTCCTCTTTATTTATTTATTTATTTATTTTTGTTGTATAACAATTCCCTTGGACATTGAAATATTGTATCCAGCAGGTAAGCTCATCAAGAAAGGAAGCAGAGAACTCAAAACAGCTTTAGAACTTCCCTGAAACTGTCCAGATTTACTAGGACCCTTCTTCCCCAAAATTACACAGACTATTGAGAGTCACTTTCAGACCAGACAAGAAGCCTAAAAGAAGCAAAGGCAGCAAAACTGCCTAAAGACACAAAGATCAGATGCACTGTGTAGGCAGAGTTTTTCCCTGGGACCACCAGCTCCCCAATAAATGCATAGAGACTTAATATTAAGTATAAATGATCAGCAATTAGCACAGGCTTGTTACTAGCTAACGCTTACATTTTAAGTTAACCCATATAACTTATCTACTCTCTACCACATGGCATACTTTCTTTTAATATAACATGTTCCAGATGGTGGTGGCACATGCCTTTAATCCCAGCACTTGGGATGCAGAGGCAGGCAGATCTCTGTGAGTTCGAGGCCAGCCTGGGCTACAGAGTGAGTTCCAGGAAAGGCACAAAGCTACACAGAGAAACCCTGTCTCGGGAAAAAAACAAAACAAAACAAAACAAAACATAACATTTTATCTTGCTTCTCTCTTTGCCTGCTCATGATCCCTGAGACTCCACCTTTCTTCTCAGCATTCCTCTACCCTGAAAATCCTGCCTAGCTATCGGCAAGTCAGTTTTTTATTAACGAATGAGAGTAATACATATTTATATTGTACAAAAAGATTGTCCACAGCATTTCCCCCTTTTTGTCTAATTAAAAAACATTTTAACTTTAACATAGTAAAATTATATACATCAAAAACAGTTATCAAGTAAGAATACCAGTTACAATATCCAGTCCATATGTATTTCGCAAAGTTAGAGAAAATATTCTATTATCTATCTTTTCTTTGTGAGCCTAAAGTTTTATACCTAATTTATCTTTTATCAAAACTAAGGAAAACTATAAGTTTAACTATTTAGTCTTTAATTCCATCAAAGACCCCAAAAGAGTGTAATGTTACTTAATGACAGGGACATCTGGCTGCCTAGACAATCATCCAAAGTGCTTCTGTAATGTTGGGGCATCCAACTTTGACCTAAAGGCCTAGTAAACTGACAGACATTTTTTAGAAGTAGGGAATTTGAAGGACTGTCCTACCTTGTTGTATAAGCACAATGCCCCAAACAGGAATAGAAACATACATACAATATACAAAAATAAACTTTAAATTTGTATCAATATATAAAAATTCATACCAATGTAAAATATTTAAGATTAGTAGTTGTTTTTTTTTTTAGTTTAAAAGTATATACAATAATCTACCCTTTTATCCTATCATTTCTATATCATATACCTCTTTTTTATGAAAGAGATATTTGAATTTAATTCTTTTGTTTTGTTTAGCCTCTTTTTTTATTTTTATTTTTTTACTAAGACCAACAACCATTTGTAACCAACCCCTCTTAAATGATAATAAACATCCATAATCCATCTTTTGAGAATGAGGGCATCATTCTCTAAACGACTTCTTGTTTATTTGGGGTGGCATTGGTATCTTCAGGGGACCCTGAGAAAATTCAGGATAATGGTTAAGTCTTAGCTGGAGTACTTTGTAAGACTGGACCATCTCAGCCAATAGCTTTTAAGCTGTTCTGGATGCAGAACTCTGAATGAAGAAACTGCAACAGAGGCATTTTGAGATGCTGGTCACCTGGCTCACTTTTTTTTTCATTGGTGTCTGGTCCCTTTGCTCTGTAAATAAATAAACTTTTACAGGTAACATACATACCTGTATTAGTACAAGTGTAGACTGTGTGTTGTACACAAGCTAGCCAAAGATGACTTTTTCCTTTATGCTTGAGCAGGTAAATTATACAATACTTGATTTGTAGTTTTTTTAGGTTTATTTCTTTGTCTGTAGTCAGAATTTTCAGGGGGTCTTCCTAGATTAAACATGATATTCTTTAAATGGAATTAATCCACAGCCTCTCTTTTCCTGTGGAAATAAAAGCATAACCTCTTCCCCAAAGTAATGGATATTTTGACTTCCATTTTGAAATCAAGACATTTTTGAAATATATAAGTTGGTTTAATTCAGCAGTTTTTCATAATCCAATGTATCTTAGCAGCTGTTGTTCCTTATTTAGCAATCAGAAAATCTAAGGACAATACAATACACATAGAATCCAGACTCACTGTGTATTTCCCATCTTCACATGGCTTATTATGTATTTTTATTACTGTATTCCTTTTTCAATGACTATATTAGTTTTAAAGTACTTTTTTTTTTTTTTTTGGTTTTTCGAGACAGGGTTTCTCTGTGTAGCTTTGCGCCTTTCCTGGAACTCGCTTGGGAGACCAGGCTGGCCTCGAACTCACAGAGATCTGCCTGCCTCTGCCTCCCGAGTGCTGGGATTAAAGGCGTGCGCCACCACCGCCCAGCTAAAGTACTTTTTAATCTATGACTATATATACCCTTTCTCTTCTCTTTTCCAAGCCTATGTACATTTTTAAACACACCATAACCTGTTTAGAAGTTTTTCTGTTTGGATCTGTCTTTACTGCATATCTGTATTTTTTTTTGTCTGCATGAGCAAAACCCCAAACCCATCACACCATGTGCTGGACATGCTCATGCTGGCAGTTCAAGCTTGCAGGCAACTCAAGCCTGCAGACAGCTGCTAGGAGATGCATCTCTGTACTGTGGCCACCATGAGAGACATGAGACTAGGAAACCCCATTTGGCTCCATTTTTGTGTGTTTAGAAATGTTTTTAAGCTTTTTCAGATCTTATGTGGATGTAGGTGAGCCATGTTGGAATACCATTTATAGGCAGAGTTTTCATCGGGCCTGCAGGCTCCCCAATAAATGCACAGAGACTTATTATTAAGTATAAATGCTCAGCCAATAGCTCAGGTTTGTTACTAGCTAGCTCTTACATTTTAAATCAACCCACAATTCTTATCTATCCTCTGCCATGTGGTGGTACTTTTTCTTAACATGGCATGTTCATCTTGCTTCTTTCTGCATCTGCTCTCAACTCCCGAGACTCCGCCCTTTTTCTTCCCAGCATTCATCTGCCCCCCAAATCCTGTCTAGTTATCACCATGTTAGTTCTTTATTAACCAATGAGACTAATACATAGTCATATTGTACAAAAAGGTTGTTCCACAGCAGAGCTGCCTGGAAATGGCTCAGAGCAACTGTACTACATAGACAGGACAGTCTTCAACCTGTTGACCTGCTTGCAGGTTTTGCAGTGATCTTTAGACTTCCAGCTCTTTTGAGGTGCCACCCATAATGTGGTGATCCTTGATGGTACAACTGTCTTTTAAGTCATTTCTGCTTCTGTATATAATTTCTGACCCATATTGATGCATGCAACCTCCCTAAAAATCATTGGTTCACTGAGTTGGACTTTGATGTTATCATTATTTTAATCTATCAGGCCTTTTTTTCTGGAGTGAGTATACTCGTGGGTACTGGATATCCCCAAGAAAAGTCTGATACACAAGAATTGTTGCAAAACTATAGTACCCATGCAAAGTTAGAGAGAGGGGTTTAGATAGAGAATTGACACTACTTCATTGTAAAAAGAATATAAGAGTATATATTCTTTCAGTTCTATAGAATCACAAATAATAACATAAGAAGATTAACTGCAAGTGGGGAGAAAATAATTGCAAGTCACAAATACAACAGATGATTGGTGTTCAAAATTGCACACAGAGCTTTAAAATTCAACAGTAAGAAAACCATCAACTCATTTCTTAAAAATAAACAAAATTCTGATGGATAAGGCATGAAAGAACACATAGAAAGCAAGATGCATTAGAAAAAATTTGGCAATTTCAAACAAAGAAAAAAATGTACTTACCATTCTATACAGCAACAATTTTCAATGGCATTTGCCAAAACAAGTTAAAAACTTGTGCCCCAAAACATACTAGAATGGACATATACTGCATTTCCATTCATAATATACAATTTGAAAAAAACCAAGATGTGGGTGACCAAAGGAAGAAACTCCATTAGGTCCATTAAATCATGTCTTATTTTATAATAGACATAGTGTTAATCCATCAGAAGACATGGAAGAAAGCTGAGTGAATTTTGCCAAGAGAAAGGCACTAAACTGAATAGTTACTTACTACAGTCTTTAAAAAATAAGGCAACCTTAAATGAGCAGAACCTAGGAGACAGCATCATTTGCAGTGACCATCAGGCATTGAGGCAGAGGGCAATACTGTAAGAGAAATCGAAGCAGAGGGGCTGATGGCTTGATCTCAACAGCCTGAGATTGCTTTATTGGAATGACTAGATGCCCCATCTATTCAGCAGGAAGAAGGTTGAGAGCATGTAGAGCAGTTGGGGGGCATGTATAAATGTGTATGTAGCTACCATGAAGTAACATTTAATTTTAGTAGTTTGACTTGGAACAGGGTTGTTTTCAATACCTGGGCATATTATTTCTGTAGTTAGAGAAGAACAGTTGGGCTGGGGGCCAAGCAATTCTTTATGCCCAGGGGCTGTTGCTCAATACAGCCTGACTCAGTTCTTCATGACCAGAGGCTATTACCCAAGAGGGATGTTTAGATATCACAAAGGAGAATCTTAGTAGGATATTAGTGTTTGGATGTTACAATTCTGATAGGTAGCTGGTATTAGTAGTTCCTTTGTGAAATTTGTGATATATAATACCAAGAGCAAAACCAAAATAAACTATGGCAATTAATATTATGTCCTAAGTTTGAAAACACACCACACTTAAGAGATATATTAACAATAAGAAAAGCACAGTGGGGACTAGGAATAAGTGAGTAACTGATGTTTTTTCTGGTCAATTTTTCTATAAGTCTAATGCTGTTTTTAAAAGGAAGAAACAATATCCAACAGTGTCAAGATAAATGACCCAGTGGTTAAGAGTGCTTGTTGATCTTCCAAAGGAAACAAATTCAGTTACCAGCACCCAGATCAGGTGGTTTACAACCTGCTGTAAGTCTAACTCAACTGCAGGGATTACAATGCCTCCTTCTAGCCTCCACGGGAACTTACATGTATGCGGAAAACATACTTACAGAGAAAGAGAGAGAGAGAGAATCATAAACCCATAAATAAGATAACATTTAAAATAATAAAATCTCTTCATTTAAAGCATTACATGTATCCATCTTTAATTATTAATGTCCATTAACAGTAGGTCATATAGATATTATAGTTAAAACAAGATAAATGAAATAAGAAAATGATAGAACCTAATTAGAAAATTACTTTATAAAAAAGGTTGGTTAATATTAGAGAAATGTTCCAGTGACTGAGAGGCAATATGAGGAAGTAATATTGTTAGTTAGTTATGATCTGTTTCTATGGGTTTTAGGCAAACAGATGTGCTCATTTGTAAAACTGCATATGCTAAAAATACATTTATTCATATTTATTTCAATAACTCATATACTTGTACCAAAGAAAATAAAAAAGAATGTGAGAAGAAATTTAAAATTGAGAATCCAGAAAGAAAATTCTCAATAGCTCTCTCTTTGATTGATAGAACAAATGGAGATGTGTTTACAAGTTTGCTGTTCACAGTGATTCCCAAGCCAGCTTGGGTTACACTGTGATATCCTGCCTCAAAAACCACAACCAAAACAAGAAAAATAATTAAACAGGACCTGAAGGTTCATAACAGCATGATCAACAAAATTGACATAGATAAATAGAGATGTATAGATAATTACTTGTCTTCAAATATGATTTATGAGCACAATTTAATCAGATATGAAGCCAATAACCCACATCAATCAGCATTTTAAAGCTTGTCTTTCCTTGGCTAATTAAGATACGACTTGTAATAAACATTAGAAAATATTTTAATTGAGCAGATACATGATTTTGAGTTGACTGCTTTACATATATTTGATAGTTTCAATATTTACAGTAGTTTCTATACAGTGGATAGTTCCCTGTGCTAGGAAAAAATTGCTTAGTGAAATGTTTCCTCAGGGTTAACAAACAGAAGCTGGTACAGCTGTTGTCCAAGGTGGGCAGATAACATCTCTAGCTGGCATCATAACTTGGCAGTATTTCCATGCATAACTGGTTTTGATTGGATGGACAATACACGACTGAGGAGGTCATGCAGAAAAGTTGAATCCAGGCACTGTGATAGGGTTTGATCTCTGTGGACAGGCTCTGAAAAGCAATTGCACAAAGCTATGAAGTGAAGTCTCTTGTTGGAGTAGAAACCATGAGACATTGGAAATGCCATTATATAGGATGTGAGCAGAGGAGAGCTGTGAACAGGGAATAGGACAGAAGCAGGTTCTATGTGAGTTTAAGGCAACAGAGAAGGATGGATGTAGCTACCAAGCCAACAGAAACCTAATAGATTACATTATGAGCTCCAAATGCTGAATGAGGAACCACAGGATTTGGTGTTTGCAGTGACTGATGGTTTTGGGTCTTGTTTTGGTGTGATTGTTCCTTACTATACCCAAGTTCTCCCATTTTAAATAGAAATGTTTACTTTATTCAACTATATGTTGGTTATGTGTAATTTTCTCTTTCTTTTTTCTCTTCTTTTTTTGTTTTTGGCAGACATTGAAAAATATGGATTTTTAAAGTGTTGGAACTATTAATGAGTATTGAAACTTTCAGTGTTGGATTTTATATATTAAGATACTCATGAGTCTGTGAGGACAAAGTGTTAGATGTTATAGATTAAAAGGGAAGTGTTTGAGTATCATATTGACAGGAGTGGACATATGATAGATAGTGTTACTTGCCAACTTGACAGGATATATAATCCTGAGAGAGATGGACATGCCTTTGGAGGATTATCTTTATTACATTAGTATACATGGGAAGACCCATTTTAATTTGGGGAGGACCATTTCCTAGATATAAAATCCTGTATAAAGTGAAAAATGCACACTGAGAACTACTTTCAACTTATCCCTCTCTGTTTTCTTGTGGATGTGATATGACCTGATGCTTCAAGCTCCTGAGGACTTCCATGCTGTGCTGGACTCTAATTTGAACTACATGCTAAATTAAAGCCCCTTTCCCTCACATTGTTTATGTTAGGGCATCCTGCCACCTTAACAGGCAAAAAAATTAAGACAGAGGGTATGGCAGAAATGAAATTATAGTTACATATTTCAAATTCCCAGTTATCATTCACAATGCCAGTCATCTATTATGGTAGAAATGATGTTATGAGCAAAATTGAACCACTTTTCAAACATCTATTTCTGTACAAAAATACAGAAAGTAATCCTAAAGAAGGTCTTAGTTACTTTTTAATTGATGCAATAAATCATCACAACATGGTAATTTATGAAAGAAAGCACATAATTTGGGGGTCATGGTTAGAGAGGGTTATAGTCCATTACCATTATGGTGGGAAACATGGCAGCAGTTATAAAGGGATGGAGTTGGCTTATATCTCCATCCACAAACAGGACGCAGGGAGAAAGAGAGAGACTTTGGGAATCCAGTGGGCTTTGAAACTTTCCTGACATACCTTTTCCAACAATGCCACACCTCCCAATCCTTCCCCTGAAGAACCAAAGCACCCCTATTTCAAGCAAGTCCCTCACCCCAACTTGAAACAGGCCTGAGTTTCAAAATTCTCAGAGCTGCTGACATAGGTCCCAGGACAAAGTCAGGATGTTTGAAGAGCCATCTGGTAGCAATTGATTAACCACAGAATGCCCCAGTGCAGGAGGTAATCTATAAAGCTTGACAAACAACCGGTTAAAACTACAAAGTAAGATAACACAGAAGTTCTGAAAAGCCCCTAAAACTTGAGCCAACCAGAATTGTACCCGTATTAGCACCCCTAAATGATGTAACCTTGTAGTTTTTGCCTTTAAAAACTGAGCTTGCAGAGGGGCGGGCACCTGCTCTAGCCTCTGCTGTGTGCCCAGGGCACAATACCCCCAAAAGTCCACCAACTGGGAAAACAAGTATTCAAACATATGAACCTATGATGGCCATTCTCATTCAAACTACCACATTCCATTCCCTGGCCCCCATAAGCTCATTGCCATATGATAATTTAAAATGCATTTAGTGCAACTTCAAAAGTTGCCAAATTCTTTCAGAGTCTCAATACAATTTAAAGGTTAAAAATCTCTTCTGAGACTCAAAGTAATCTCTTAATTCCCCCCTGGAAAATCAAAAAGTGTATTACATACTTCCAATGGCCAATGGCATGCAATATACATTACCTTTTAAAAAGAGATGAAAGAAGCATTGTAAGGACATACTAGACCAAAGCAAGACTTAAAACCAACAGGGAAAACCCTAAACCCTGTAGCTCAATATCCAATGAAAAAGGATTTAGACAGTTTAGAAAGAACTTCCAGTTTTTCTGACTAAACACAAATCTCTCTCTTGGGCTGCTTCCAATTCCTGTATACAACTCTCCTTGGGAGACATTCCAAGGCTCTGACACCTTCAACACCCTGGAGGCTCCAATGTCATCCAGAGATCACTTTTATAGTACCATTAAATGGCTTTTCAGGGTCTCCACACAGGGGTTGTCCTGCCACACCCCTGCCTTTAGCAGGTGCCCTTACCACAGAGGACAATTCCACAACTAAGTTCTTCCTTACTTTGTCCTTTTCTTTGGAATCCTTGAAGACACAAAAGCCAGAAACATATAGGCAGTTTTTCCAAGTTTGCCTGCACACAGGGAGTCTGCTCCCTCTCCCCAGCCTTGATTTTAATTGGCATAAGGTTTCGTTTGTAGTAGCTTTTTAGGAGCAGAAACTTCCTTAGGCATGTTCTTTTTACAAGTTGTAAGATTAGCTGGGTAGGGTCTTGCCCTGAAGGTAATCCTCAAGTTATTTCACTTTGAATCACACATCTCACCTCTTTCAGCACAAGCTTTGGCTGCAACACTGAAGTTCCCGGTGCTCTTTTTTTCTTCCAGCTCAACATTTTATATTTCTTTTCCTTTAATGCCACTGTTTATGGTAGAACAGCACACTAGTGATTACTATGTTGTTTTGAAATTTCCCCTGCCGACAATATCGGTCCAGAATTTTTCAATTTATTCTCAGGCAAATTCTTAAGACAAGGACAAAAAGTAGACACATTCTTTGCTCAAATATCCTAAGAATGTTCTCCATCCCAGTTGCTAATAATGTCCTCTCTGAAACTCTTGATTTCAGCCTCTACAGTCCAGATCGCTCTCACTCAACACTGTTGTCTTCCAAGCCCATTAAGCCCTGCTTACTGAATTCAGTTATGTTTCTAATCCAAAGTCACAAAGTTTTCTACATTCCTCTAAAAAAAAAAAAAACTTCAGTCAGACATTTGTCCACTCCTAGTACGAACTTCTGCCTTAGTTATTTTTAATCACTGAGATAAAACAGCACGACTAAAGCAAATTATATAATAGTGCATTATTTTGAGAGATTCATGGTCAGAAACATGGCAACAGGAAGGCATGCATGATACAAGATCAATAGCTAAAGTCTCACATCTAGATCCAGTGAAGGAGGCAGAGAGACAGAGAAACTCTAGAAAACCCTGAAGTCTACCTCTCTCTCTTTCTCTCTCTCTCTCTCTCTCTCTCTCTCTCTCTCTCTCTATATATATATATATATAGAGAGAGAGA
>CABHPP010131404.1:0-28015 GCA_902168425.1 Peromyscus attwateri | reverse complement strand
TATCCTCCAACAAATTCATTACCTCCTAATCCTTCCCAAATAGTTTTACCAAATGATTAAAAATTATTCAAATATATGAGCCCATGAGGGTCATTCTCATTCGATTTACCACAACATGGAAACAGAATATGTAAAATATTCCATGTAGAAACTTTAATACAGAGAATGTATTGAAATAGTGGTACTCAGTGATAGGTTATCTAAACCTGTATCTATAAGAGGTTTCCCTGCTGGTGTAGTAAGAAATATCAAGCTAAATTAAAAAGTAAAAGACCAGGTTTATTCAGGCAAAGCACTCCCAGGTGACCCTACAACTCCTAGGGATTGAGGAAGGGGAAGGAGGTAGGAGAAAAATCATGTCTAGTCTAAAGGAGGGGGGTTAAATACCCTATATTCAAGGGATGATGACATGTCCACCACAGGCTGGGTTTGTAATCAAGTATGGTATGTTTTTAGGCAGGGTCTTGAGCAGCTAGAAGCTTCAGGGAAGGAGCCAGCCACCACAGCCACTAAGAATGTGGAACTGGGCTCTCCATGTCTTTTGTTTGTTGGAGATTCTCTGAGGGCAGGGTTTAGAGATAGAAAGTAAAATGGGGGATTTTGCAGGAGCGAGCTGGAAGTCTCCGCTGAACACTCAGTACAAGACAGAGTCATAGAACAAATTACCTTGAACTTTGTAGATTGTGTGTACAAATATGCATGAACATGTGTCCCTGTGTATACATGCACTAATATAAGATTGTGAATATGGAAATTAATGTTAATCAATTAAAGTTTTATGTTGTTATTTTGTCCAGAAACAGAATATCAACTTTTGAACCAAATTTGTTTTATTATGAATAAATTGCCATGAAGAATGCTGCCTATGGCCTGTTAGATCAAGCATGCTGTATAAATCTTAGATGAAAACGAACCCTTATGTGTAAAACTCAAATAATCTTGCCATACACCAAGGAAAGATTCTATTTTAAAAATAACTTTAGAGTATTAAGGATGGTAAATATGCCTGAGAAACAGCTCATTAACCACCAACTTTATTTTTCTCTCACAGTTTAGAATCACAGAATCTGGAACTTATTCTGTGGACACAGCTTGAGAATTTTATAGTGCTCTCCCATGAAAAAAATTGTATGAAGATGATTTGCCAAAAAACAAGAAATATAACAAACAAAGGTAGAGTATATCATGTAGAGGATATATGCTGGATGATGTTTGAATCTAAAAAAGGACAATCTCAAGGTATAGTTAGTGAGTGGAGAGAAAAAAATACTATGTTTAAATACTGGCTCAAGATCAATTCTTTTCATCTACTGCCTGCGGTCCAAATGTCAAAGACATAAACAAGGGCAGAAAGCAGTGTATTCATTCTTACACATCTGAGATGATAAATATTGCTTGAAACTCTAAACTGATCCAGAACCAAGCCCATATCTTAACCTCTTTCCTCAGTAACATAAAAGGAGCAAAGCATTGTGACAAAACAAGAGTCTCCACATAGCAACGTATCCGTTCATTCTTTCCAAACAGAATCAAGTGACTGTGTTAGAAGCAACAGTGCTTGTCCTGGTCCAGGAGGAATGTGCTGCCACAATTAAATAAAGAGTTATTTTTTTTATTTCCTCTTTAAAATCCAGGGAAGTGTAACCTCTATTAAAAGATAAAATTGTAACAAAAGAGCAGGATGCAATGAGAAGTGTGGCACACTAAGAAGAGTTGTAGATAGTCAACAACAAAAATAACATTTCTATTTTCTGTGTGTTCATCCTGTGAGTATGCACCCTCTAGTATTTCTTTATGTCTGAGAAGCATATTTTGCAAAGTTAGAAAATAAAGTTTAATAATATGTCTTTCATTAAGATTTTTAAATATTCAAATATCTAAGCCATAAGTTTAGAACATTAGATTCCAGAGTGATCTCTTACTGTGATAACAAACATACACACAATAAAAGAACTCTTAGACTTATGAAAATGAGACACTTTGGAAGTCATGAAAATTTAATATTGTGTGTCCAAAAATTCTGTTACCTGAGTGAAAGGTAATCTACAAAATGAAATAAAATATTTGCAAATCATCCATCTGAAAAGCAACTGATAACCAGAATCCATAGAGAATTCCCAAAACCCAACAAAAATTTTCAAACACAAATTAAAAAGAAAAGAGCTTGGGCTGTCACGTCTGCAAAGAATGTATGCAAATGCTCAATAGGCATATAAAAATACAGTAAAAAGGAAGACACCGGCCAACAACAGTTAGATACTGCATCATACCTAGTAGAATGGCTAGTATCAAAAAGAAACAAAACAAATATCAAAAAGTTAAACACAGAAAACAACTAGTGTTGGTGGTAACAAGAAAAAATCTACAAGTTTGGACAAGGAAAAGAACTCTAGTGTACATGTTTATGGAAATGGATAATGGTACCTGTGCTGTGGAAGACAGTATAGCCTGCTATTGAAAATAAAGTATTATTATCTGTTCAAATGATTCCCCTTCCAAGGAGCTGAAAGTAAGTTCTTAAGAAGACATCTGTGGATCCTTATATACTGCAGTGTTATTCACAATAACTAAGACATCCAAGCAATTCACACTCATCAGCAAATGAAAATATAACAACAAAATCTGCCCTCTACATAAGTTAGAATATTATTCAGATATAACAAGAAATGAAATATTATAATTTATGTGACAATATGAATAACTTTGAGGATATTATGCTAAGTGAATATATTGAGACATGAGATAAATACCATATGCAGAAGATAGATGTTGCTGAGATAGGGGATGCAATATATTGATACAGAATTTACTTCCATAATGCAAGGTGAAAAGATTGGGGGTGGAAGGTTATGATTATACAACACTAACTGTATTTAAGACCATTGAACTGAGCAAATTGTTAAAGTGTTAAATGTCTTATGTTGATGTGTATGACTAGTTATAGCCTTGAATTTTAGTGTTATTTTCTTATTTCTTGCTATGTCTTGTTTTTTTTTGCCTGGAACTTAGCATTTAGAGATGGCTGGTTTCAAACTATGGCAATTTTCCTTTCTCTACATTTTGAACACTTTGACCACAAGGGCATACCACCATGTCTGGTTGACTAATTACTTACATTCTAAATCAGTGGTAGTGTTTTTTCCTTCTTCTTGCCTGAGTATTGTGTGCAACATTAGAAAATGTTTATTAGTATTACACATATTAATTGTATTACTTGAAACTCTGTGCTCAGAATAAATGTAGATCTCCCATATTCTCTGTAATACCTGTTAACCTTCCTTCTTAAGAAAGGAAAATTGAGTGTTCATAAGGTGAAATCACTTGCCAGGATACAGAACTCAGAATTATGGCTTGTATAACTCAAGAGCCTACTCTCTTTCCATTTATTTTTTTCTGAGTTTTATATATGTGCTGTATGTTCAATACAGTCTGTTTCTATAAATTGAATTTCAGCTGTGAAGCTGTGCTTTCTGAACAATAAATATGACACAGGAAACTCTTTTCGCCTTTCAGGCATGACCCAGTTTACGGAAGACAGAAATTCTTTCATTATGTTAGAAGCTTGAAATAATGAAAATGGCACTTTCCGTGGTAGCCAGAAACTGAAGAAATCAAACTGAGTTGCATCAGGTGTACACAACCCGTGGAAAAATTGCATGTAAAACTATTTGTTTTTTATATCAACTTCCTCCTTAGCTGTTAGTAAATAGTTCCTTAATCTTCCATTTTAATTCTTGTCTCTAAAGTCAATGAAATATTTGTTTGTTAGGCTGCTGGTGTTGGTGGTCAAAGCTATGGCTATGTGCTTGAATGCTAAGTGTTACAACAGTGATCTATAACCCAACTCATAAAATAGATACTTGTGTGTCACATTATTAGGTATTGAACAGTCTAACATATAGTTTTTTTAAATGCCTCTTTCAATTTTTTTTGACACAGTCTTACAAAAAAAATTCCCTCTATACTGATTGATTGACAAGTAGTCATTACATGGTTTCTGTGAGCTTCAGTAAAAGTTGTTCTTATGCACAAGAGTGGAAAAAATCAAGCACACTGAATGAATGTATGTCCATAATCCTTCAGATGGCCTTTTCTCTGTTGTCAGCCCTTGGTTTGTTAAGGAGCAATCCTTTTATCTCTCTCTGTCTTTGATAGCAAGTGGAGAGATACCTAGTTCAGTAAAGTCACTGAATAAGTTAGTAATAAGTATACTTTCATGCAGTCCTAAGTGACCCTGCATTTCTGTAGTCAGATTTTCATGGTACACTAGAATTAATTTATTTCTAGAGAGATAGTGATGTGCCAGGGACAGCTGCAATCTGAATGTATTTTTAGACCTAGTGTCATGTTTTTTTTAATCTTTTCATTATGTGTGTATGTGTTACTCTGTAAGAACATGCACATGTAAAGCAGGTGCCTAAGGAGTTCAGAAGAGAGCACTATTATCTCCTGGACCTGGAGACACAGGCAGTTCTGAGCTGCCCTGTGTAAGTGCTGGAAGGTGGGCTCAGCTTCTCTATAAGAACAGTCCAAGCTCTTGACTACTAAGCCATCTCTCCAGCCCCAAGATCCAATATATATTTAAAATAATTTCTCTAATTTGAACAATATATCACTGTATTAAACAGTAAACAATTTGCATATGATATCTTTGTCTTTTAAATTCATCTAAAACTTGTTAACTCAGTTTACATTTTCAGTACTAAATATTGGTGGAAATAACATGAGGTTAAATTGTGTTATCCTTTTGACAGTCACATCATAGTACACGACATGTTGTAATTAATCTCAATTAAAATTAAGACTGTTTGTCAGCAGGCTCTTCTGGAAATTACAAGTCATTTTCTTAATTTAGGTGAAAGTCTGTATATTAATTAAACCACATTGGGTTTGGTTAATGGTTCTAATTTATTAAAATATTGACAATGAAATAATTATTCATCTCTCCTTTTCATTTAAATAAAAACCAGAATTCTCACTACCGACTGTGAGTACTTCGTGATCACTTTTCATGTGAAAATGGGCTTCTCTTTTGTGTGACTGCCTGATGGACTTGGTGGGTCTAGTCTTGCTGTTTCTTGATTATGACAACAAGCTCCTCTCTTAGGTCTTTGACTGTAGATATCTCGTGGCCTACAAACAATAGTTTTCCAGACATCCACTGAGTGATTCCCCCCTCACTTTCCATTTTCCTTAATGAAATTCTCTAATATATTTTGTACATTCTCTTCCAGAATATGCAAACTGCCATACTAGCACAAATATGTCATATGTTTCTGAATTTCCAATTTTGTTCTTAAATTTTTTCTGGGTGGGGGGAGTTGAGACAGGGTTTCTCTGTGTAGCTTTTGGAGCCTTTCCTAGAACTCACTCTGTAGCCCAGGTTGACCTTAAACTCACAGAGATCTGCCTGCCTCTGCCTTCCAAGTGCTGGGATTAAAGATGAGTGCCACCACCACCTGGCTGTTCTTAATATTTTTATTTCAATTATGTAAAACATTATTTTCTCCCTTTCCTTTTCTCCTGCTAATACTCCTATGCCCTCTATCTCTATCTCTTCCCAATCCCCTTGCACTCCCTTTCAAATTTATGGTCTCTTTTTTATTGATTAATATTTTTTCAAATTTAAATGTATAAATATATTATTATAACCTGCTGCATACATATTAACAGACTCATTACGATGACATGTGCATGTTCTACAATTCACATGTCTGTGATTATCATGATAGTCAGAGCTAAGTGTGACTACCATCACAGTTTTAGGACAAATTCATTATCGTACAAAATGTACCTACCTTTTAGATATCATTTTTCCTTTCAACCATTTTCTATCTGTCCTTAAGTCAAAATGTATCTCTTTTAGCCTATGATGACTTTGCTCTTCTGGACAATGTTCTGTGAATGGGATCATAGACTGTACTTTGCTTGATTTACCTAAGGGGTGTAATTAGTGATGGGCTATGAGAGTAACACTGTTATGAATATGTTTGCATAACGTTTTGTTGGAAGGCTTTTTACCAATATGGGTTATGTACCTAGAGGTAGAATTTTGAGTAACATGACAATTTTGTTTTTGTCATATTCGTGAAATATACCTGACTCTTTATCACAGTGACTGATCCTAGCCAGTGAGTGCTGCCAAGTGGCTTCTAATTGTGGCTTTGGTTTTCAAGTCTACAATGAATAATAACATTACTTATATTTCCATGAATTACAGAAGAGTTTTATATCTTTTAGGGATACATATCTACTGAGATACTACTTGGCTTTTACTGGGATATTTGTATTTTTTGTTATTGAGTTGTTAAAATTCTTCCTACATCATGACACATGGGATATAAGTATACATTGCAATGATTTCTTTCTTGTGAGTTGTCTTTTCACTTACAAAGCACAGATTATTTTAATCTTTAAAAATTGAAATCTGTAAGGGTTTTTTTTGCCCATATTTTGATGCTATATCTACAAGTCCATTTTAAATCTTAAGTCAGGAAAGTTTCCCTGGTGTTTCTTTCAATGAGTTTTATAAACCAATCTTCTATTTTTTATGTGATTTGCATTACAAGAGACATTTTGCCAGATATTGTCTTGTTTGCTTAATTTTATTTTTAGTGTGTTCATTGTGTGTACAAGAGGTTTTTGGATCTTAATCACGTATCTTGTGTCATTACTGAAATAACTTTCAAGTCCTACTTAGTTTTTCTAGATTTCTTAGGATTTTCTGTATACCAGATAGATGTTTTCATTTTCAAATGCAGAAAAAAAAATTACCCTTCATTCTAGTATAGATGCCTCTTATTTATTTTGTTATTCTGCTACCTGGATGAAACATGTGGTACAATGTTGAAAACAAGCAGTAAAGGCTTGTTTTGCCCCTGACATCACAGGGTGAAGTCTCCTTTCTTTCACTATTAGACATATTATCTCATGCCTAATAAGAACTTCTCATGAACTTGTAACATGAACTCTTCACAACTGCCCCTTACCTGTCTGGAATAAAATGCAGTTCCCAGTTGAGAAGGGTATAATTAAAGGGTATGAATAAAGCAAAAAAAAATGTGGATTTGTTTTCTGTATCTATTCAGATATCATGCATTTTAAAATTTTTGGCCTGTTCAATGCTAATGCAATGCATTGTATTAACTGACCTGTTTCTCTAAAAAAAAATTAGATCAAACAACTGCATTCTTATTTGCACATTGCTAAGCTTTGATTTCTATTGTTTTTTGAAGGATTTTACATTTATTTTCAATATATATATATTGGTTTTTTTCAAGACATGGTTTCTCTGTGTAGTTTTGGTGCCTGTCCTGCATCTCGCTCTGTAGACCAGGCTGGCCTCAAACTCACAGAGATCCACCTGGCTCTGCCTCTGGAGTGCTGAGATTAAAGGCACACACCACCATTGCCCAGCTTCATGAGGTATTTTTTCTTGTAACATTTGACCTTATTTTTTTTTTAATGAGGATAACCCTTGCCTCACCTGCCCCTCCCCCACAAGGTAATTAGAAAATGTTCCTCCTGTCTTTTCTTTCTGGAAAATTTCCATAAATAAATTAGTATAGTATCTGACACTAATTTTTTAAACTGTGTATTATTTGTTTGAGAGCTTGACGTGTTGAACATATCATGGTATAGTCTTATTGTCAATTTGTTTTTTAATCTGATTTTGCAGTTTGTGCTTTCCTATAATTTTTATTTTATTTCATGTATGGGGTTTATTGTGGAGGAATTGCTGATAGTTTTTTTATAATTGCTTTAATTTCTGAAAAAATTAATAGTAATCTTTTAATTTCATTTCTAATTCTGGTGCTTGGGGGATTGTTTCTCTTTTGCTTAGTTTTTCAGTCTATTTAGTCGATTTCACTCAGTTTATGAAGCAACCAGATTTGTCATCTTTGTTTGCCAATACTTCATGACTAATCTGTAACTTTGGTCCCTGAAAATGGACCAAGCAAAACTCCTTGCTTTGGGGTAGATGTACTATCCTTTCTTCAGAATTCAATATGGAAAGTCATTCCCTAACTCTCCATTTTGTTCGCTTATTTGCAAGGATTATACACATATTTCCTAACATAGATATCTATAGAAACATAGTATTTGTTTGCTTGTTTTCTAGTCCATTCTTATCTTCACCCAGTTTTGGCATACTATGTTCTCATTGACCACTGTCTCAAAGTATTTTCTCAATTCTTAATTGGTACCTTCTTTGATATATTTATGTCATTTGTATTAAGTGAGTTTCTAATATGTTTTTGCTAGTTCACTTATTTGCAATATGAATCACTTGTATTAGGAGAGTTTATTTTGCCTTACTTCTAATATCAAGAGTTCATTTGGGCTTCATTAATGGACTGAAATATAGCTTCTGAAAAATGTTTATTGGGTATATTTTCCTGGGAAGATGGGAACAAATGTCTATTAACTCCAAGTAGGCACCACTGATAATCGAAAAAATGCTTCCACCCCAGAATAGATTGGTGAGAAAAATAAGTTTATCTGTGTTACTTTCTGGAACATGAAGGAAGAGCTACTTATAGAAGCACAGACAAGGGACAATGGTAGTTCCCCAGACTAAAGAAGCAGTACAGTCTATTGAAAATAGGGTGTGACATGAAATAGTATCCCCAATACATGCTACTGTACCTAACATTACTGTGTTGAAGGAACAAATGATACATGTAATGAAATCTTTCCATGTCATATTGGACCATGTTAATACTTGCCTTTTAATATCCATGACTTATCCAAGTCCAGTTGGTAGTTCTGGTTACACTCTGTATAAAGGTTTCATTATATAATGGTAACACTGGAGTGTCTTAGAGATTTGGAAAAAATATATGGAAGGTTAATAAAAAATAGCAGCTAAAACGTTTGAACAAAGGTACCTTGTATACTTGGGAAAGGACAACTTACAGAATCCCTAAGTTTAGGGGAAGTAAAAATTCCAGTTCCAGGGATAGAAAACTCCTCACAAGTTGTTAGCAAGGGATTTCCTTGAGAATATTAACATTTATGTTGTTTAAATGTCAGGACTAGATGGTAAGTTCCTTTTGTTTAAAATACTATAAGTTCTCCTGATGTGCCTGGCCCCTCTGACTGCCCAGAAAATACCCCATGCTCAGTGGGGGTGGGCCATCCTACATCAATTAATAATTAAGACAATCCTCCACAGACATATCTGCAGGCCATGTGATCTGAGCAATCCCTTGACTGAGACTACCTTTCTTTTTTATTTGTTTGTTTGTTTTGTCTTAATTTCACCTCAGTTTTATTTATTTTAGTATTTATTTATTTTTTGGTTGTTTTTTTCCTTTTTTATTAAGAAAATTTCTATTCATTTTACACACCAACCACAGATCACCCCTTTCCCCTCTTCTCACCTCCCAGCCTTCCCCCAACCCACCCTCCATCCCAACATTTTCCAAATTAAAATCTCCCATGGGGAGTCAGCAGAGCCTGGCACACTCAGCAGAGGCAGGTCTAAGCCCCTCCCTGCTTCACCAAGGCTGTGCAAGGTGTCACACCCTAGAAATAGGCTCAAAAAAGCCCACCCATGCACCAGGTACAGATCCTGATCCCCCTGCCTGCCCTCCCCCAACAGTTCAAGCCAAACAACTCTCCCCCATATCCAGAGGGCCCAGTCTAGTCCTATGGAGGCTCCATAGCTATTAGTCCAAAGTTCATGGGTTTCCACTATTGTGGCTGGTCACCTCTGCACATTTTCCCATCATGATCTCAATATCCCCTGCTCACAGAATCCCTCCTCTCTCTCACTGACTGGATTCCTGAAGCTCAGCCTGGTGCCTGGCCATAGATCTCTGCATCTGCTTCCATCAGTCACTGGATGAAGGCTCTATGATGACAATTAGGGTATTTACTAGACAACAAGGAAATCCAGAGAATCATCAGATCATACTTCAAAAACCTGTACTCCACAAAATTAGAAAATCTGAAAGAAATGGATGATTTTCTGGATAGGTACCACATACCAAAGTTAAATCAAGTCCAGATAAACTATTTTTTTATCTGGTTTCATCACAGAATTCTACCAGATTTTCAAAGAAGAGCTAATACCAATACTCTTCAAAATGTTCCACATACTAGAAACAGAAGGTACATTACCAAACTCTTTTTATGAGTCTACCTGAGTCTTTTTATGAGTCTTTTTATGAGTTACCCTGATACCCAAACCACACAAAGATGCAACAAAGAAAGAGAATTACAGACCAATCTCCCTCATAAACATTGATGCAAAAATACTCAACAAAATACTAGCTAACTGAATTCAGGAACACATCAAAAAAAATTATCAACCATAACCAAGTAGGCTTCACCCCAGGGATGCAAGGATGGTTCAACATGAAAATCTGTCAATGTAATACACCATATAAACAAACTGAAAGCAAAAAAAAAAAAAACACATAATCATCTTATTAATCTTATTAGATCCTGAAAAAGTCTTTGACAAAATCCAACACCCTTTCATGATAAATGTTCCAGAGAGATTAGGAATACAAGGAACATACCTAAACATAACAAAGGCAATTTACAGCAAGCCGACAGCCAACATCAAATTAAATGGAGAGAAACTCAAAGTTATTCCACTAAAATCACGAACAAGACAAGGCTCTCCACTCTCCCCACACTTATTCAACATAGTACTTGAAGTCCTAGCTAGAGCTATAAGGCAACAAAAGGAGATCAAGGGGATTCAAATTGGAAAGGAAGAACTCAAACTTTCACTATTCTCAGACAATATGATAGTTTACAAAAGTGACCCCAAAAATTCTACCAGGGAACTCCTAAAGCTGATTAACTCCTTCATTAAGGCAGCAGGATACAAGATTAAACTCAAAAAAAAATTTTCAGTAGCCTTCCTATATACAAATGATAAATGGGCTGAGAAAGAAAACAGAGAAACATCACCCTTTACAATAGCCACAAATAATATAAAATACCTTGGGGTAACTCTAACTAAGCAACTAAAAGACCTGTATGATAAGAACTTTAAGTCTCTGTAGAAAGAAATCAAAGATAACAGAAAATGGAAAGATCTCCCGTACTCATGGATAGGTAGAATTAACAGAGTAAAAATTCAATCTTACCAAAAGCAATCTACAGATTCAATGCAATCCCCATCAAAATCCCAACACAATTCTTCACAGACTTGAAAAGAACAATATTTAACTTTATATGGAAAAACAAAAAACCTAGGATAGCTAAAAGAATCCTGTATAATAAAGCAACCTCTGGAGGGATCACAATCCCTGACCTCAATCTCTACTATAGAGCTATAGTAATAAAAACAGCTTGGTACTGACATAAAAACTGACACGTGGACCAATGGAATCAAACTGAAGACCCTGATATTAATCCACACATTTATGAACATCTGATTTTCAACCAAGAAGCCAAGACTGTACCATGGAAAAAAGAAAGCATCTTCAACAAATGGTGCTGGCATAACTGGATGTCAACATGTAGAAGATTGCAAATAGATCCATATCTGTTGCCATGCACAAAACTCAAGTCCAAGTGGATCAAAGACCTCAACATAAATCCAATTATACTGAACCTGATAGAAGAGAAAGTAGGAACTAGTCTTGAACGTATTGGCATAGGAGACCACTTCCTAAATATAACACCAGTAGCATAGACACTGAGAACAACAATTAATATATGGGACCTCCTGAAACTGAGAAGCTTTTATAGAGCAAAGGACATGGTAAGTAAGACAAAGTGACAGCCTACAGAATGGGAAAAGATCTTCACCAACCTCACATCCGACACAGGGCTGATTTCCAAAATATATAAAGAACTCAAAAAGCTAGACATCAAAATACCGAACAACCCAATTAAAAAATGGGCTACAGTGCTTAACAGAGAATTCTCAACAGAAGGATCTCAAATGGCTGAAAGACATTTAAGGAAGGAATTGCTCAACATCCTTAGTCATAAAGGAAATGCAAATCAAAAACAACTCTGAGATACCATCTTACACCTGTCAGAATGGCTAAGATCAAAAACACTGAAGATAGCTCATGTTGGAGAGGATGTGGAGCAAGGGGAACACTCTTCCACTGTTGGTGGGAATGCAAATTTGTATAGCCACTTTGGAAATCAGTATGGTGTTTTCACAGAAAATTGAGAAAATCGTCTTCCTCAAGACCCAGCTATACCACTCTTGGGCATATACCCATGGAATGCTCAATCATACCACAAGGACACATGCTCAAATATGTTCATATCAGCATTGTTTGTAATAGCCAGAACCTGGAAACAACCTAGATGCCCCTCAACTGAAAATGGATAAAGAAAATGTGGTACATATGCACAATGGAGTACTACTCAGCAGTTAAAAAACAATGATATCATGAAATTTGCAGGCAAATGGATGGAACTAGAAAATATCATCCTGAGTGAGGTAACCCAGACTCAGAAGTACAAACATAGTATGTACTCACTCATAAGTGGATACTAGATGTAAGGCAAAGGATAACCAGACTACAATCCACAGCTCCAGAGAAGCTAGCTAACAAGAAGTAACCCTAAGAGAGACATATAGATAGTCTAGCAAAGAAGAAATAGATGTGATCTACATGAGCAAACTGGGAGGAGTGGGGGCGATGGAGGGCTTAGAATGGGGGATGAGAACATAAGGAAATGGGAGGGTTGAGCTGGAACAGGGACAGAGTGGGAGAGCAAGGGAAGAGATACCATGATAAGTGAAGGCATCATGGGAATAGGAAGAAGCAGGGTGCCATGGAAGATCAGTGGTATTCTATTTGTACTGAAATGTGATTTTATTTGTATGTTAATAAATAAAGTTGCCTAGGGGTCAGAGCTATTGGCAAGCCATAGCGAAAGCCAGGGCGGTGGTGGTGCACGCCTTTAATCCCAGCACTTGGTAAGCAGAACTAGGTAGATCTCTGTGTGTTCAAGGATACAGCCAGCATTGGAGACACACGCCCTTAATCTCAATACCAACCATAGAAGATTTGGGAGGTCTGTACAGAGAGGCAGTGACAAGGTAGTCACGTAGTCGGGTTTACAACCAATGAGAAGGAAGAACTAGAACTCTTTATAAGACAACTGCACAGGAAGAAACTCCCTTTTCGGAGAAGTCTCTTGGGAGAGAGTCTAGCTGGCGGAAAGTGGGTAAGGCTCCTAGCTCTGACCTCTTGGGCTTTCACCTTTACATTGGCTCTGTGTTTCTTATTTAATAAGGCGGTTGGTTACATCTACAGAATCCACAAGGATGAACCAACTTTGGACTACTGGCACTTATCGAGAGGGTGCTGAGACTACCTTTCAAATGACTCTAGGCTGCTTTAAGTTGACAATTAAGGGAAACCAAATTTGAGTATTTTCCAAATTATTTATAGTTTGGTTGATTGTAGAGAAGGTAAGTCTTGTACTAGTCATGTTTGAATAGTGACTTTGGTTACTCTATTCCTTTCATAAAACTTCATCTATACTTTTGTGTCATTTATCTATAAATGTAGATATATGTGTATATATAAATATATTACATGTAGATATGGAGATCTATATAGTCAATAATAGTATAATTATGTCATTGTTTTTCTCTCCTAAATGGTATATAGAAAAAATTTTCATTTTAATACATGTTCCCTTCTCACATTTTAAAAATAATTCTTTCCTGTAAAACTTGAACATCACATTGGCTATTTTATTTTTACTACACCACAAACTAAAACCAACAATCTGTCATATCCTCTTTTATTATCCCTTCTGATATTATTTGTTTACTGGTTTTATTTACTTTATTACCACTTCCTTTCTGCTTAAAGACATTCCATCAGAAATTTCTTAAACCAATCATTTACTGGTACCAAGTATAGTCAGTTTCCTTTAGTACATGGGTGTATTTCTTGTCTGTTTATTCTCACAGACTATTGAGTTTGCACTTGGAATACATTTTTCTTACAGACCTTGGTATAATCTTTTTCCAATCTTCTTAATCTTTATGCATTCTCATTATAAACCTCTCCTTTCAACTATTTTTCTTGTGTGCCATTTCTACTTTCAAAATGTTCTTCTTTGAACTTTGCCTACCTTCTTGAAGAGGCAGATAACTCTTTGCCACATTCAGGAAACTTTTTCCTGCATGTATGTGTATATGTAATATGTATGTGTGTGTGTATGTATGTATGTATGTATGTATGTATGAACATATGCATTCATTTGGACTAGCTGAACCCAAATGGTATAGAACACACTGTGCATCCCAAGCAGTTTTCAACTGACAGCATGATGCTGCTTAATCCTCCAAAGCACTGTGATTAAAGTTTGAGTTTCCTACCAGCATCTTTTTTAAGCTTGTTTTATTATTTAAGAATCTCATACATAGTTGCAGTAATGTATGGTCATTACATCTACATTTCTTTCCTGCAACTCTTTTCTATGGTTCACCAACACATCTCTCCAACCCAACCTCACATCTTCTTCTTTTTTTTTTGATAACGCACTAAGCCCAGTTTATGCTGCCCATGTGTCCATGAGTGTGGGGTCTTCCACTGAGGAATGGGAAACCTACTAGGGCAACACCTCCAAGCAGGATCTTCTTTTCCCCAGAAGCTCTCCACTACCAGAAGCTCCCCAGTAAGGGACGAGCATGGGAATCATTATTTCCTTGAGGATGTTTTTAGTTTCCACCTTTCTGTTCTGTAGTCAGGAACTCCTGTTTAGAAAGGTTAGTTTTATTGTGATTGCCTTTCAGGTGTCTAAGCTGTTTGGTGTTATTTAGTATTTCAAATATTGGTTTGTTTTCCATTTGCTCTGTTGAACTAAATTCATCTAGCTTATTCTCAAGCTCACTGACACTTGAATGTGTTTTGCTTACTCTGTTTGCCTTCCCACAATTGTTTATGCTTGGTGTAATTTAAATGTCTGTATTAATCTTTCAGATGTCTTTTGAAGTTCTTTCATTGCTGTTATTTCTTATATTTTTCATTATGATCTATTTTTTTATTTCTTTAAAAAAGAGTATTGTTTACTTTTTCTGAAGCCATTTCTTAAAGTTCTATTTGTTTCTATCACGTGTATGTCTGGTGCTTGTGGAGGACAGACAAGGACTTTGAGTCCAAAGAACTAGAAATATGGATGATTTTAGGCCACTTTGTGGGTGTCAGAAACTGAGCCTTGGGCCTCACAAGAACAGCAAGTGCTCTTAACCACTGAGTCTTCTCTTCAACGTCATTAGGATATCATCTAAATCTCCCTAAGATAATTCTAATATGTAATTAATATCTTTATTGAGATTTGCTTGCTTTATTTCTCTTTCAAGATTTTCCTACTTACTAGTATTACATTGGGTATTTAACAATTGAATCAATAAATCATAAGATATGCTGTGCTCATCAGAGGTGGTCAGATCATCCACTCACCAAAGATATTCTGACATATAATTACAGTGCTGTTTCTTTCTTCCAAGAAGCCCTAGGCCAGATGAGAGATTGGGTCTTTGCTCTACACCTCCAAAACTCTAGAGTGCATATGCTTTGTACTTGAATTTTTCCTTTATTTGAAAAAATATAAGATATTTTATCCTCACCCAAAGAAAGAGTGGGAATTTTTCCTCATTGTCTGGGGTGTCTCTATTAATTCTGGGGGTTATCTTGACTGAAAATTCTGTATTCTCAGATTTCTAGAATGCAAACAGCATAGAATATATGATGTATATTCAAATGATACAATAGGTTCACTTATGACGTGATTTAGATATACATATGTATTTTATTAAGATATATCTGTACTACATGTGTTGTTATTTTAGAACACCCAGCCTTATAGGGCCTATTGTAACAGGAATGATCCTATAGAACAGAAATATAAGAATTTTATAGAGGGTTTGTTGGTGAGTGAACTAATTTTGCTAAAGATACAGAGAGTAAAGACTCTTCTGTTGTGGAGAGCATGGATAATCCACTGTGAACTGTTTAAAGAGCTATACAAAGATAAATGCGTTTGACATTCCTCCTTCACTCTGCATGTGGAGTAAGGCATCCAGGAAACATTTGAGCATATCTTCAAAAAAATAACTTTAAGTATGCTGAGTGACTATTTCTAGCATCTCTGGATAAAGTAAGAAAGGAAAAAAAAAGATCTCACAGATGCAATTTCCCAGATGTACAAACAAATCTATAGGCTTCTAAGTGTGTCCCAAGAGAATCATCTTTCCAGCTGCTGAAGGGATGAAGTTACTGCTAACCAAAAAGCCAAGACCTCATCATACAGTTAGGTGATTTACAACATATATTTAAGGTCTAAACTTGAAGAGTGTCTGCAGGTAAATTCAGAGTCCTGATTGGAAATCAATGACATCCTATAACTTGGGATGGAGATGTGTTGGTTGAATTTCTTGAGGCTGAGGGCATTGAACAGCCAGATTCTGATAGATTTATATTGCCAATGAAAGTAACTTCCCTGACCTCAGTGAAGGATGCATCTCTGCCATAAACTGTTGCAGTGTTTCCCATCCCACATTTGCCTGAGGAAAATAATTCTGCATTGTCCTATAACCACCAATGACCCTCTTTAAGGGAAATGTTAAATAAGAAATTGCTGATATCCCTCAGAGTCCACCCATATGACCTATTTTTATCTCTTGGTCTATATTCCAAATGAAGTGTCAGCAAACCTTGAAAGGGAAGGCACATCTGAGGTGACTCTAGAGGTGGTGTAGAATACTCCTAAGGATTCTAGAGCTTTCTATTACACAGTAGAAACTGAATGAACATGTGTAGGGAGATATTTTAAGAACATAGAATCTGATGGATAGACACAAAATTATGTATATAAATCCATTGAGCAGAGATTTGGGCATTTAATGTTACAGCAAACACCATTTAAAATGATACTTATAATTTAATTCATTGACTGAATGATGTGGACAAAATGGTCTACTGTGCATTAGCTTGAGAGTCTGGCTTAATGTGTTGACAGAGTTAAGAGGCTTAAGAAATTGGAATACTAGAGGATTTTTTGTGTGTGTAAAATCTATTCCTCCACAATGAGAGGGTTGAGACTATCAGCTATCCAACAAAACTATAAGCAACAGATTTGTGAGAGCAGCACCAGAACACTTACCAAGCTCTACAATTGCTCTCTTCTCTATTTAAGAATCCATATTATTCCATCCATAATAGAAACCTAAAAACAAATAGGAAGACAAGACAATTAAGTTCTTTCTCAATCTGTATAGCCAGGAACATTCAAAGCAAATGGGCAAAGGCTATCTTGAATAATAGTAACAGAGAAACACAGCCATTCAACTAATTTCTAGACGTCAGGTAGTTACAAACACACAACTCCTTGAACTAATGGAAAACTATGTTCTTGATATAATGACCAAGGCAACTATCAAAATATATATTCATATTTTCATGAAAAGACTTATGGTTTTGGTCAGAGCAATTATTTATTTTGAAAAAGAAATAGTTAAATCTTTTTTAATCTAGAAAGCTCTAAACTGACATCATTTATTGGAAACCCCAAACAGCAAAAGTAGTTCTTCAGTGTAAGTACAGGTTTAAGGATATCAAGTAATCAATGGAATTTTAGCTCATATACAACATATGGTAGATTCCCAAAACCATCCCATAGTTATTTCTTCATCTCTGAATGCATAATTGGGATACATACTTGAGGATGAGTAGGATCTCCATATTTGATTCCTGACATATAAAGGAGAGTTATAATTGGTAAGGCTAAATGAAAAATGATTTGAGATGTATCTTCCAGGGTAAATGGTGAACCAAACAACATTACATCCAGTAGAGGATTACAGAAATTAGTACTGCCATCAATGAGTTGAAAGGTAGATTATTCCCAACATATGTAAATGTCTCTTTCCCAATTGACCTGTGAAGACAGATGATCTCAAAGAATGAGAGTTGATTATCACAATCTTAATGAAGAGGTGACTTCAGTTGCAGCTACTGTGAAAGTTATGATTTCCTTCCTTTAACAAATTAATACAATTTCTGGTACCTGGTAAGTAGATATTTATCTTGTCATGGTTATTTATTTAGCCATCTCTCTATATAAATCCCATCAAAACAATTTTCCTTCAGCTGGCAAGGCTCACAGAACAACTTTAGTATTCTACTGTAAGGGTATATTACGTCTCTAGCCCCATGTTACAATTTACTACATAAGGATGTTGATCACCTGTCTCTATCTTAAGGTAGAACACTGCGCCATTACATTGATAATACTATGCTTATTGAGCCAAGTGAGAATGAGGTACAGAACACTCTGAAAAATAAAAATTACAAATAAGACGGAGGATTTTTTTTCATTTGAATGGTTGTATAAAGAGATTGTTTTGTTGACAGTAATGATGTCATGGAAAAGAATAATCAAAGTGAGGAGATATCCATAGGTGGTGAAACCTTCAATTAATCTTGTTATATTATCCAGAATTCTCTAGAGGAACAGAATCTATAGGAAAAATGTACATTATGAAAGTAGTTTCTAGATTGGTTTATATAGTATGGACATGAGGTTCAATAAGGGCAGCTGATATACTAAGAGGCTAGCACTTGGTAGCTGCTCAGCCCACCAGACCTGATACCTCTCAAGTTTCAGTCTTTTACTGAATGCCTGGACAATGTCTGGAGAGGTACTATTCCTCAACTTCTGTTGGAAATCTAAAAAAGATGGGTTCATATATCAGTGAAAAATAGCAAAAGAAGAAGAAGAAGAAGAAGAAGAAGAAGAAGAAGAAGAAGAAGAAGTCCTCATCAGGCAAAAAGCAACACTACTGTTCCCTCAGACTTCCTTATATTCAGGCTGGTGCTGAAAGATGCTGCCTATTCTAGGGTATTGTCTTTCCTACTTAGTTAACTATTCTTGGAAACACTCTCACAGGTCTGCCTATAGATGTGTTTCTTAGTCAGTTTCAGACCCAAGCACACCATCATCCAAAGTTAACCACCAAACATCATCTACCTGATGGTAACTTGTGATGATGAGACATTTGGTCACATCTTATGCCATACTTAATTTCCAAATGAAAACAACAGTGTAATAGTAATTTTACTCAACATGGTATAACTATGTTACATACAACCAAAAGTACACTATTCTTTCTCTAGAATATATATGGAAGTCTCCTGAGGATATCTTAGTCTTTTAGTATCCCATAAAATAAAGATGATGATATAGATTATAATACTCAATAGATGTTATCATATATGATAAAGAAATAGAGGAGAGAAATCCACAAGTATCTGCTTAATGTTTCTATATATAATATATTCTTTACAAAGTAGGTCGGAAACATTCATGATATAATCCTTGTTTACTTAACTGGTCATGTATCCTTAACTGATATTCATAACTATCTTCTGTTATTCATCCTGTGCTCCCTTAACCTTCACCAAGTAAATTTTCAGTCCTTCCCTCCATGTGCCCAGTGAAGAGGCTCAGAACAACTTTAGTTGTTCAGTCTATGGACCTACATACCTCAGTCATCACAATCAGTACTAAATGACGGTAAAAGGCCTGGAGAGTCACTGTTCTTCAACTAATGTTGGGTGAAGAACCTGGAGTCCAATGTCAGTGGAAGACCGCAGCAGTAGCAACAACAGAAGGATAAGCAGAGATAGACATGAAAATCACCCAGAGATGAACTTACACAGGCAAGCAGCTCTGAAGTTTCCGTGGACAGCTCTGAATCTGGGCCGCCTATTGGAAAAATGCCATCTACTCTGGGGTAAGACTTTCTCCCCTCAGTTCCCATAAATGCCTACCCAGAACCACTGATATGATTTAGATGGCTCAATTCCCTGACTTCATTTGAATTTCCTATGGTCATTGAGTTGATGATTGCACTCTACTTCCTTCACCATGTTATGAAAAGATCTCTCCTTTGGAAACCAGAGGCTAAATATAGTCTATTCTTATTTTATTTTATTTTATTTTTGATATCATATTTTAATCACAATGTTTTTCCTTTCATTTTCTGCCCTCCAAACCTTCCCATACACCCCTCTGCTCTCTCCTTCAAATCCATGGCCTATTTTTTCATCAGTTGCTGTTGAATGCATATATGTATTTGTATATGAAAATACACACACATATGTATTCCAAATATAACCTGTTGAGTCCATATAATGTTACTTTTATGTATGTTTTCAGGGCTGACTCCAATTAATGTGTTCTTCCTTTGGAAATACCAACTCACCTGCTTCCAGCTTTTTGTAGTTACCTACAATTCTAGAATTGAGGCCTCATGAGCATTTGTAGTATTTTCTACTCATGGAGATTATGACTCTACTATATGCCATGCAAGACTTAAAAACTATGAATCATATTCCCACTAAATTGTGTTTAACAGTCATACTGAGATTTTTTTTAAAAAATGGAAACAGACATGCAAACTTTTTCTTGACTTCCTGTTACCCACGAAGCTGATTATCAGCCTGAATGGTGTATTTTAATGGAAAGTAATCTCCATTTTTCCAATGTTTATTATTACTGGACTTAAATTGATTAGTTCTCTCCAGTTCTTTTTTTCTCATTTCTCCAGTTAGTGTTCATTTTACTCTATATTTTAGTAATGCTGAGAAATAAACTCAGGGCTTCATGAACATTTGTTTTGTCTTCTACCACTGAGCCATATCCCAATCCATTTTTTCAATTTTATTTAATTTACACAAAAATAAAGAATTTTCTCCTATTTATTATGTTGTTACAGAAAATGGATATGATTTATTAGTCTAATTTTTAGTCTATGAAAACCAAGACCAAGGTTTAAATATCCCATTTATAGGAAGTGTAATATGTCATGTATTTTGACAAATAATGTTTTCATCTCTGGAACACCAAATTGGAAACATGTCTACAAATGAGAAATTTTAAAACATACATGTAATAAGAGAACAGAAAGTAGATATTATGCATTAAACTGAACCAATTGAAAATGATGTCATTATAAAGATTTTATTTTGAGTCAACATTTAATTTGTTACTGTGTATGAATGTGAATCATTATCTTGCTACTGCTACTTAAAAGGACTTAGAAATTGATTCAAAAATCCAGGAAATATTGGGAATCAAACATATCTTGAATTCAAATTGAATGACAGAACAAATATAGCCTAGCTATAATCTCTTAGGTTTCATACTTGTTGTTACTAATGACTGTCAAGAAACCTTCCAAAACAAAAACTATTTGACAAACATAGAAAGAGCTAAAATTACTTCACAAACTTCATCATTAGATCAGTTTCAATATTTATCTTAAACTATGCATAAAAGCTTTCATTTAAATATAAGATACCATATATATGTAAACAGGATAATTTTTCACTCTGTACTCTAAATAATTTTAAAAATATTAAACAAATTCTGAATGAAGCAGTGGGTCCAGAAACAGCTCATAATGTACTTAGTATCAGTGAATGAGAACTTCCAAACCGAAAGCTCTGTCATTTAGTGAAGCTTCATGAAGTATCCCCAGAGTAGGCAATAGGAGTTCACATTCTCATGGAAGTCTACTGGATTACCTATAGAAAAATCTTTCATGCTCTATCACTATTTTGATGTTTTACAGTGTTTGTGAAGCACTTCAATTCATAGAGAAAAATCTAAATAGATTACCTAAATGGCATGAAATACCATTTCTTCAGGACTGAACAACTCAAAATTGGCTAAAGTACTTTTTTCTAGGTTTCTAAAATGCATTTTGTCAAAATTCTAAAATTGATCACAATAGTTTTTTTAGACAAATGTAAAAGTTTTGCAAGTATCAGCATGAATAAATTTCAAGAAAAACTGTATTGATTTTTTATAACCATCAAACATCTCACTTTAAACTTAAATTTACTGTAAACACTAACTTAGCTCAAGATTTTATCAGATTATTTTCTAAAGTATATAATTTCATTTTATATAAAACATACAAACTTATGCAAATTAATAGCCATCTCTAGTAATTCAAATGTTTGATATCATGTCAAAGACACTAAATTGATTTTTAAGAACTATTGGGCACATGAACTAAGTATAATTGTGTTTTAATTTATTTTAATATAGGAATTAATATTTATAAAATAGGCAGTTCTATGAAGTATTTCAGTAAATTCTTTCCTATGACCACCCTCCCCCCACCCCCCGCCTTTCTCCCTTCCTCTTTTCCTCCCATGTTCTTGAAGAACTGTGACACTGGTTTTCATAGAGGCCGTATACTGTTGTACTCCCACAAGCAATGAATGAGTGTTCTGTTCTCCTTTCTCCACATTCTCACTAGCGTGAACTATCATTTGTTTTATGTATCTTGGCCATTCTAACTGTGTAAGATGAAATCTCAAAGTAGTTCTGATTTACATTTCCCTGATGACTAAGAAGACTGGACATTTAAATGCTTATTAACCATTAGTGTTTCATCTTTTGAAACTTTGTTTAGATATGTAGCCCATTTTTAAATTAGATTATTTATTTTCATGATGACCAGTATTTTGATACATGTATGATCTTAGCTCTCTATCAGATGTAGTTGGTAAAGATTTTTTCTCTTTCTGTTGGCTACTCCTTTGTATGAATAATGGTGTCCTTTGCCATACAGAAGGTTTTCAGCTTCATGAAGTCCTGTTTATTAATTGTTGTTACTAAAGCCTATGCTATTGGTCTTCTGTTCAGAAAGTCTTTTCCTATGACAATGAGTTTAAGAATATTCCTCATTGTCTCTTCCATTAGGTACAGTGTGTTCAGTTTTCTATTGAGGCATTTGATCCATTTGGAGTTGAGTTTTGCGCAGAGTGATAAGAATGTATGTATTTGATTTCTTCTACATGCAGCCCCCGGAGTGTATTTATTACTTATTTATCAAATATCAGGTGACAATAGTTGTGTAGAATTATGTCTGGGTGTTCAACTTTATTCCACTGAGCAACATGTCTGTTTTTATGCCATCATCCTACTATTATTATTACTATAACTCTATACTAAAATTTTAGGTCAGGGCTCATGATACCTCCAGAAATTCTTTTATTATTATGGATTTCTTTAGCAATCCTGGGCTTTTGCATTTCCATATAAAACAAAAAAGTATCCTGTCAAATTCTTTGAAGAATTGTATTAGAATTTTGATGGTGTTTGTATTGAATCTATAGATTGCTTTTGACAAGATGGGTGTTTTTACTCAATTAATCTTAGTGATGGACACACATTGGCTATTGTTCCACTTTCTGATATCTTCTTCATTGTTTATTTTATCATACAAGTGTTACACTTGTTTGGATAGAGTTCCCAAAGATATTCTATATTTTGGGGGCTATTATTTCCCTGATTTCTTTCTCTGTCTGTTGATCATTTAAATATAGAAGGTGGCTGATTTTTGTGGGTTAATTTTGTGTCCAGCTACTTTGCTGAAAGTGTTTATTAGATATAGGAGTTTTCCAGTGGAATTTTGGGGTCACACATGTATACTATATATCATTTGCAAATAAAGATACTTTTACTTCTTCCTTTCTAATTTACATCCCCTTGATATCCTTTAGTTGTTTTATTGCTGTAGCTAAGGCATCAAGTATTATATTGAATGGGTATGGAGAGAGTGAATAATCTTTTCATGTTCCTGATTTTAGGGGAACATGAAAAGTTTCCATTTGAGTTGCTGTTAGCTATGGGTTTATTGTAAATTGCCATTATTATGTTGTGGTATGTATCTTGTATTCCTAACCTTGCCAGGAATTGTATCATGAATAGGTGTTAGATATGTCAAAGGCTTTTACTGCATCTAGTGAGATGATTATGCAGTTTTTGTCTTTCAATTTGCTTATATAGTGGATAATATTTACAGATCAATGAATGTTGAATCATCCATGCATCTCTGAAATGAAGCTTACTTGATCATTTTGGATGATCTTTTTGGTATGTTCTTTGTTTCAGTTTGCAAGTATTTTATTGAGGATTTGTACATTTTTGTTCATAACGGAAACTAGTCTGTAATTCTCTTTCTTTGTGGGTCTTTGTGTGCTTTAGATATCAGGGTAACTGTGGCTTCATATAACAAATTATGCAATGTTTCTTCTGATTCCACTTTGAAGAGTAATTTGAGAATTACTGGTGTTACTTCTTTGAAAATCTAGGAGAATTCTGCACTCAAACCTTCTGGCCCTGGGCTTCAATTGGTTGGGAGACTTTTAGTTGCTTGATTATATGTCTAAGTTGCTTATCTGATCATTTTGCTTTTATTTAAATCTGTGAGGGAACGTCCCTTTTATCATATATACATAAAAAGAATTTGGTCATTGCATCTCACTTTTAGGAAATTACCATAGAATAATTACAATTTCATAAAAATACAGATTATTTAGTTACACATTTGACAATAACATAAAAAGCCTTTGAACTAAAATCTAATACCTGATCATATCAAAAGAAAACATAGACAAGGGCAAATAGTAAATCTGTGGGTATAGCTAGACCATGTGGGGAAATACAAAGCTTAGATCTGGGTTCAATTCTTTCACATGCTGGAATATCATCTCTTTGTGCCAAAGCTAACCAAGATTTCCTTCATGTAAATGCTTTGAGCTCCCAAATGTCAATTTAGTGGACAAATCCTGAGGTAGCTGAGACACTCCTTTGTGGTCAGAAAGTTTAAATCTTTTCTAATACCTAAAGGCAAGTGTATCCAACATTTTTATGAATTTTAGTGATGGGAAATGGCATTTCTACCTTAAGGAGATCCACACACTATTCAATTTTTAGGCTTTAGAAAAGTACACTCATCTATCTGGTGTCTGCACCTGAACTAACTGGCATATTATTACTTTGCTAAAAACAGTGGATACAGGCTTAACACCTCCTTTCCAATATAAAATTATATTCTTTATATGATGATCTATCATCAGCTAACATTTAGTGATCATCCACTCTGTATTAAACTGAATGCTGAATGTTCTACACATTAGAAAAAATAACCAGAATACAACTCTGAGATATTAAAAATACTGAAAATTAAAAATGATTAAAAAGTCTATCAGATAAATATAATAAAATGGAAACACTTGAAAATTTACCAAAATTTTCAAGAAATGTGTTTGTTGTCTATAATTATATTTAGAGATATTAAAGATAGAAAATGTAAATCTATAGAAATTAGAGTAAAAACTACATAGTGCTGTAAAAAAGTGAGAGAACACTGTATAGAATCTAAGGTTGGCAATTATTTTTGTGTATACCTATTAGGTATACCTCTCATGTGAGAGAAATTAGAGAATCAAAAATCAAGGTGATCATGATGGTGAATTTTCCAGATACAATTACTGATATGGATTATATATTCAGAAATTTAATGATATATAAAATAACAAAGTCAGTAATTTTATTGTATTATAATTGTGGAGAATTTAATGTGGGACAGCATTTGTTGATGTTTTTCTCACTAGATGTTTAGATGTTTTATTACTATTGATACTGATAGCACTTTCTGCATTGTTGCACCTCTCCACTGCTGAACATTTGTTCTTACTTGTTCTTCAATGAGTCTGTTTAATATCAAGAATGGATAGTTTGGCAAAACAGGGATGACATTAAAACTCAGAGTAACTTAGTTTGGTCCTGATATTTACATTGACTAGAAGATCATAAAACTTTTCTTAGCAGTAAGTACCACATTTTTAGGAATTATGTGAAGTCTCAAAATTGACACATGTGGTGGTTTGGATGGGGATGACCCACATAGACTCATATTTTGATGCTTGATTCCTAGTAGGTGAAACTCTTCAGGAAAAATAAGGAGGTGTGTCACTAGAGGTGGGCTTGGAGGTTTCAAAAGCCCATGTTATTCCCAGCTAACTCTCTCTCGCTGCCTCATGCTTGTGGATCAGATGTAAGCTCTCAGCTACTACCCCATTGTCATGTGTGCCTGCCAAATGTCATGCTCTCTGCTATCAAGATGATGGAATCTAACCGTCTGGAATGCTGAGTCTCGATAAATGTTTCTTTTAGAAATTTCCGTGGTCTTAATATCTCTTCAAAGCAATAGAAAAGTGAGTGAGACAGTATGGTATACCGTTATGGTAATAGATTCAGTGTTGATATAATAAAACCCACTTATAATCATATACTCTAGAGTGTTGAAATATTAACCCAGACCCAGAGGCTGTGCAGCCCAGAGACCTAGGAAAGAACTAAACATGACTTGCAAAAAAAAAAAAAAATCAATGAAATGATTCCTAATGATATCCTGTTATACTCATAGATCATTGCCTAGCCCAATTGTCATCAGAGAGGCTGCACCCAGCAACTGATGGAAACAGATGCAGGGACCAATGGCCAAACATTAGACAGACCTTGGGGAATCCCATAGAAGATGGGAAAGAAAGATTATGGGAGCTAGAGGGGCCAAGGACACCACAAAGATACCCACAGAATAACCTAACTTGGGCTCATAGAGGCTCAAAGAGGCTGAACCACCAACCAGAGGGCTTGCATGGGACTGACCTAGGTCCTTTGCACATATGTTACAGGTTGTGCAGCTTGATCTTCTTGTGTGACTCCTAACAGTGTGAGCAGGGGCTATCTCTGACTCTAATGCCTGCTTTTGGGACCCTATCTCTCCTTCTGAGTTGCCTTTTCCAGCCTTCATAGGAGAGGAGGTGCCCACCCTTACTGCAACTTGATATGCCATGGCTGCCTGATATACATGGAACAACTGCCCTTTTCTGAAAAAACAGGAGCAGTGGGTAGGGGTGGGGAACAGGAGAGGTTGAGCAGGAACTGGGAGCAGAGGAGGGAGGGAGAAGAAACTGTGATTGGTCTGCAAAAAAATAATTAATAAAAAATAAAAAACATTGTAATTCACTTTGATTTTTTAAATGTTTTCTTTTACTACATATTGTTCTGTTATGCACATCTCCTATGACTGTTGCACAATCCCTGTTATTATACCTCAGGACAAGATTTGAGGGTGACTGTGGGAAGCAATGCGCTACAGCAGACCTGCAGTCACAAAGACCGGAGCAAGCAATAAGACACAACAAATAGATCTCAAGGGAGATATCCTTTTTAATATATTCATTCATTCATTCATTCAAATCCTTCATTCAGTAAGTATTTGTTGACCGTCTAAAACATGCAAGACTGTAACAAACAATTTAGTCAAGTCCCTTCCCATCTAAAGCTTACATTCCCACTAAAGTGGATGGATATTGAGAAATATAAAGGGACACTCGCCAGGGAAGGAGTTATGATTTCAAATAGGCTACTAAAGAAAAGACCATTGAGTATATTTCATTTTAACGAAGGTGAAAAGGGAAATGCTAGCAAGCCCAGGTGATGGTGTTGTTTCCAAGAAAGAAGTAAATCAAATGCAATGGATAAAGATATTTGTATCCCTAACCAAAAAGTATCAATAAAGAGAGTGTGCCTGAAGGAAAGGACACCAGGATGGTTTTAACAATGAGGGCAGAGGAATCTAGATCAGAGGGATCTGTGGCCTTGGGGTGACAGGACACAGATTATAGCATCTAACTGGAAATGCTTTTAAGGATTAAGGTCAGTGAAATAATAATGGTGTCTATGGAATGAGAATCACTTGTTTGCTCATAAGGAGATAGAGTTATACTGTTTACAGGTCATACTAGACTTAAGACTTAGGCTGATGGAAACAAAATAGTATAATATGAAACTGAACAAAGAAGTGGATGGTTTGAATTCCATGGAACATTGAAAATGAAAACAAAAACCAAACCAACCAAACAAGCAAAAAGAGAACATAAAATTTGGGGAACTCTAGAGAGGAGGGGTGGATCTGAAGGGGAGGAGTTGAGTGTGAATATAATCAAAATACATTGTACAAAATTCTCAAATAATTAATACAAATATACTTTAAAGCTATTTTTTCCTTTCTACATTGTGCAAGAATCACATCATGATTTTAAAGCATTAAAGTCTAAACTTGTTCTATTTCAAAAAGAAGAAAGAAAGAAAGAAAGAAAGAAAGAAAGAAAGAAAGAAAGAAAGAAAG
>CABHPP010131403.1:4470-51150 GCA_902168425.1 Peromyscus attwateri | reverse complement strand
GGCTGTGCGCAGCCCTCACTGCTGTGGGAAGCTCGCTGGCTAAGCACACACCATGTGACTTGTCCTGCACCAGCCTTTCCTAGGGATGAGGAACGCCTTCCACTACTGTTCTGCTCTGTGTTTCACTTGTGACCAACACAAACAGATAGACCAGACTGTGGCTTAGGTCTGGAAGTCGCCTCTGAACGCATTTCCTCATATAGACACCTTGTACTCAGTTCCCTATCTGGCCTGTAAGAAAGGAGTTTCTGTGGTCCACTGGGCCAAGCCGCTAGGGACCAGAATGAGGGGCATTAAGTGAAAATATGCCACAAATACTCCAGAAAACCCTTCTGAGCTTTGTTTAATTCATTCTGTTCCAGAGGGTTATCTTCTGTAAAAACGGACATAGGTCCTATGAAACACATGAAGCCCAGCTTGGCTGAGTTGGCCAGGTTATACACAGAACATGGTTGTCTCCAGATGGCTGTGAGATAGGTTTTTTTTAAAAAAGCATTGTGTGGCCAGAAAGCATGCAAAGTAGCTGCTTTCCTGGATATTTGCTGTGTGCCTTGGGCCTGCCCTGACTTCATCCTGAGATAACTACACCCTTGCTCTCCTGACCTTTTCTCTCTCACCTTCCTGCCCACTGCTTTTCCCTTCTCACTCTCTCCCAGACACTGTCTACATCTGGCTCTTCTCTTTTCCTTTTTGCCTTGCTCAGTTTACTCATGCAGCCATGTATCATGAAAGATGAAGGAAAGGATGGTATTGTCTCACTTGTGCACGTGTGCATGCATAAGTGATAAAGGCAGGCTCAGAGCAACAAAACCAGTATCAAGATGTACACCAAATCAGGTGGCCATTAGCCTCCAGTCCCACATCCGCTCCAGCCATCTCCCTCCACTGACCTGCGTGTCTGATGACTAAAGTCAGGTGCTCAGCAGACTAGAGTGGCTTTCGGAAGTGTGAGTGTAAGTCTGTTTTCACTGCTGTCCCCCAAACTAACTAAGGAAGGAGAGCAAAGCCAAGCCTCTGCCCCCACCTGACTGCACTCATTCTCCACTCCGACATGGGCCCCTCTGGCACCCACTCTAGTGGGACACTCAGGTTTGGTGGCTCTTTGTGGAGAAAGAAGGGCAAAGCTGAGAGAAGAGGGAGGACCTCAGAGCTGTCTGGGGTGAAGCCAAAAGGAGGGATGGCCACTTGGTGGACGTTTGCAGAAAAGCAGCAGCCCAGCTTGCCGGAAAGGCAAGTGCTTTCTGGGAGCCAAGGATCTGCGACTGTTTCTGAGCTCAAGGGAACAGGCCCTCCCCATCGAATTTCATCAAGTAACTAGCCATTAGCACATCTGCAAGAAGACTGGGCTCTGAGCACTACACCCCATGTTTACTGCTTTCCTTTGCCAGAGAACCTCCTACCTCAAGAAGTTCCTGCCTCCCAAACACTGAAAAGCCTCAGAGGTAGGATGTGTTCCTTCCAAGCCGGGGGATCTGTGCTATCATTTCCTCATGGAGTCCTGGAAGCTCTACTAACAGGTTATGCAGCCTCTGAGGGGTGCATGTTAGCACAGGACCATGATTACAGCCACACACTTTTCATAGGAAAAAGGACTGGGCCCTTACGGAAGGTCTGTTCTAGCCAAGTCTCTGTCTTGGCCATCTCATAGACCCTTACAGGCTCCTTTAGGGATACCTGCTGCATTCCTACTTCATAAACAAGGGCACTGAGGCTCAGAGCATTCAATGACTTGCCCACGAGCAATCACTGGAGGTCTGGCAGTAAAGGTCTCTAGAGAAGGGCAGGAGGCTCTTCCATAGGAGTGAGCCAGGGGACCCAAGTGGCTTAAGGGGTAGCAGAAGGCTAGACAGAAGTCTGAGAAGAGAAAAAATTGAGTAGAGGTGTACAGACAGGGTTCCCCCCCCCAAAAGAAAAGAAATCTTGGTCCTGAAGAGCACACGTGGTCTAAGGGACTAGGCAGTATTTGGGGGGATAGACACTGGGGAAATGACTTGAAAACTGGGTTGCGTCCAGAGGGGCAGACAATAAGGCAGATGTGATGTGGCTAGAGGCTCCTAGTGGTGTTCTTTACATGAGGTTTGTGGCGTAAATGACATTTGCAAAGGAAAGCACAAAGGGAACTGACTTCCAGTTTGGTTTTATATACATCATCTTAATTCATAAAGAGACATGCCAGTCGGGTAGGGAGAGGCACAGCTATCCTTTGTTTTTCTCTTTGTTTTTCATAGCCAAGGAGAAATGAGATGCTGGAGTAACTCTATGCAGTTGGAGAAAAATCACAGGAGTTTCCTGTGCTAGCTGCCAGAGGGGAGGGCACCATGATGCCAAGATCTTGACTCTCCTGGGGGACACACCCTGAATCCCAAGATTTTTGTGAGTCCATACCGGAAACTCTTCAATGCTTAATGCTTTCCAGTGCTTCTCCACTCTGTGCTCTCTCCCCCGCCCTGCCCATCCCTAAGCTCCCTGGCCAGCACAGGCTCCCACTCCTCATACACCCAGAACCTGAGGGTCAGCATGAAGGTTTGGCAGACTCAGCTCTGGCTCCGTGTATGGCACTCTGTGGGCTCTATACTCTTATTCCTTGGGAACTCATGAGTAGATAATTGCCCTAGAAGGATGCTCTGATGGGGGTAAATGACAAGGAGAGAGATGGATCAAGAAGGAATTGAAAGAAGATGTGTAAGCATGAGAGAGGATCCCATGTGATCTGGACCTTTCTGGATAAAGGTGCCAAATTTATAGAAGAAACAAAATATGGCCAGCCAAAGACTCCTCATAGAACGGCAGAAGTCTAGTGCAGACCTCACTCTCTAGTACTGTGAGCCCACTCATCCCTGGAAGCCTCATTTCCTGTCCTTTGCCCCTTTCATTCCAGCCAGATGCTCATTCTAGCCTCCTGCTTTCCTTATTGCTTCATTGCTTGGTGCTGGGCATAGCTCACTGCTGCTAAGTAACTGTGGCTTCTAGTGCGCTCAGAACTTAGACTTCCTGAGGGCAGTCTCCTCCTGGCTCCTCAACAATGCCCACTCTGGTGGCCTCAAGTGGGTGTAAGGGTGGGGTCACTGCATGGCAGGAGAGGAGCAAGGAACGGGGCAGGCAGAGGAAAGGTGGATGGACAGAGAGATGGAGAGAGCCTAAGGGGCAGGTAGGTAGGGCCTCCTTGGGCTGACTGCCCCCTGGATCATTCACCCTAGGGCTCAAACTGGACTCTCTGAGCCTGAGAGGTTGTTGGGAAGATGAGTCTGGCTCTACATGGTTTACTCTCACCCCCACCCACAGTGACCCCTTCCCTTTCTTGGTGGCTGTAACTGGGCTTGGGGGCTAGAAAGGGATTTCTTGGGCTGGGAGGTGGGAGCCAAGTGAGTGTGGGTAGGGAAAGCTGAGAAGCCAGAGGAAGAGCAGAACAGAAGAAAAGGACTGGGAGATGGAGGCTGGGCCCAGGAGCACCTGGGCCAGTGTGAAGGAGCAGGAGGAGTCGGTGGGAGCAGCCCCCATCCTAGGTGAAGCTGAATGGTTTGTTATCTTTACCCACCAAAGCATTTACTTTGGTTAGTCGCCCGATCCACAAACACTTTCGAGGAGATGACATTACCGAAAGGGAGGAACATCTGCATCAGCTCAGCGTCCCCAAACTCCTGGGGCAGATGGTAGATGAGCAGGTTACAGCCCTCGGGCCCTGCAGTGAGGGGAGGGGGTGGGCAGGGAGGAGGGATGACAGGGTGGGGGAAGAGAGAGACAGAGGAAAGGTGAGCGACCTAGGAAGTGCAGCAGGGACGGAGGAGCAGGGCTAGGAGGCGGAGGCTCTTTCAAGATCCAGGAGCAACTCCCCCAAATGGGAGAGTGTACCGAGTCCCAAGTGTGAGCTCCAATCTCTACTTGACCTTGGGCAAGTCACTGAACCTTCCTGTGCCTCGGTGGTCTTTCAGAAAAGGATCAATAGCTCTGGGGCTGGAAGGGCAGGCAGAGCCAATGAGAAAACGGGGGGGGGGGGGGGGGGAATGACAAGGGGTGAGCAGCGGTGTCCCTGAATAAGGAGGGGCGGAGAAGGAGTACAGAGTCTGGGGGACAAATAACTAACTCTGGACGCTCCTTTGCCTTCCCACTGTCTTCCTCCCTCCTTCTGATTGCCTCTCAATTACTGGCCCAGAGCCTGGAGATTTCCTTGCCCACCAAAGCCACCTGCTAAGCTGCTGACCTCTCCTGTCCCTGGCAGCCCCTCCCCCCAGAACCTCTGCCAGTGGGTGGCATACTCGGAACAGTAGATGTGCTTCCTTTTCACCTCCCAAACTTTGGTGGCCTTCCCATCACCCTGTTTACTCCAATCATGCCATGTTCTTGCTAGTGCGTGCCAGCTGAATGGACCTCATGACGGTCCCCAGCAAGGTAGGACCCCCTTCAGGGTGGAAATCACCCCCTGAGGACCAATCTAAGTCATACTCCTCCAGAACTCCTCTAGATCCTCTCTCTCAACTCCATCTCTCTGGGATTTCTTCTGGCATTTCCCTTCTGGTGGCCAAGTCCATACTGGGCTGAGCTTTTTCTCCACATCTTGGAGGTTTTCTTTCCAACAAGAGGGTCACTCACTGTGACGGGGCCATTTGCTCTCTCTCATCCCTGTCCCCCTGTGGCCCACCACATACCTTCCCTCCAGTTCTCATTCATATTCTTCAAGGCTTCCTTGACTGCTGTACTCTACCCCATGCTGACAACTGCCTTGGAATTGGGATCCTCATTTGAAATTTAGACTCTTCTATGAGCCTTCAGAGATAGGACATAAGCTCAATTCTGTCTGCAAGGTGTGGCTGAATGCCCTTCTGTGTCACCCGAACTGGGATGTTAGGAACCGCTATTGCCTCCAGATTTAACAGTGATCCTGCCTCCCAACTCTTTTTGCATTGCTTCATCTACAGAATTCAGTCCAACCCAGAGCAATGGTGACATTCAGGTCTCAGAGTCAGAAAGTGACTATCCCTGACTACACACAGCCCTCCGCAGCAGCCACGGTCATCCCAGAGATCCTTGTGCCATCTGTACAGCATGTGGCCTGGGGATAGGTTCAGGGATCTGTTAGTTGTCAGACTCATCTCAAAGACTATGAGGTGGCAGGAGAGTCCTCCCTATCTATCATTATACTCTGATATTCAGCAGTAGTCCTGTTGTAAGAGACTAGCTGCAATGGAGCTGAAGGGATTTGGCCTTTCCCATCCACACTTCATACAACCTGTGGGACCTGGCTTTGTCTGCTTCTGACCCACCGTTCTTCCTATCTCCTGGGCCCCAGGCTCACCTCATGCTCGGTAGCATCTTTTGTTCCTGGTGTCCCTTACCTACAGCGTCCACCTCTCCACTTCTGTGTGCTAGAGTCCTCCTCCTTCCGAACCCACAACCTGCTCCTAACCCCATAACCATAATATGCCATAACCCCAACCATGTATGCAGCATCCACAGCTGCTGTTAGTTTCTGCATGCATGCCCCTGTCCTTCCTGCCTTCTGCTTCCCTAAGAAGCCTGTACGTCATGGCTGGGAGAAAGGGATGGGTCCACGGACTATTTCTGCTCCAAGGCAAGGATGGTGAGGGCTGTCACACAGGGCCTAGTATAGGGATGGGGTATGGCTAAGTTTTCACAGTTGGAAAAGGTATGAGAAGAAGGTCAGAGCTAGAAGCATAGGGTAGCATAGAGTGGGAATTGGGGGCAAAGGGGCAGGAAGCAGAAGGGGACCTGAGTTTAAGGGCAGTAGTGAGGGCTGTCATATGCTGGGTTAGGGTGGCACTAAGCTGCAGTGTGTGTGTGTGTGTGTGTGTGGTGTGTGTGTGGTGTGTGTGTGGGTGTGTGGGTGTGTGCGTGCAAGCGCGCATGGGAACGCATAACAAAGTTTAGGGATTCATAGGCCTTTAAGACAGAGTGATGAAGTGATATGACTAAAGAGAGAGGTAAGCAAGTAACAAAAGTTGGGCCGTTGGGCAGGGCTCTCTGCTCTAGGTCTAGATTAGCAACACTGGGACTCCTGGTCCATTCCTGCAGCTCTGACCTAATGGAGGAAGGTCTGGGCTGCAGGAAGGTAGGCCCCAAGGCCACAACCCCAGGGAGGGCTCTTTGGGTAAAACAGGCCTTGAGAGACTACTCCTCTTGACCAGCTCACTGATAGGGCCCCAGCTGGTACTCAGCCGCTGCAGGGCATGGAGTAAGGAACAGGAAGGGCCCACAGACTTCTGGGGTCCTGGGTATGGGTAAATGTGATGATGTGGTCCTCAGGAGCTGTCTGATGCATGGGGACATGCCCTTTGAGGCTTTGGAGGAGGTGGTAACTGGGTAGAGAAAGGCTGTGTGTAGACATTTGCTGCACGGGGTACAGGAGAGCAGACCTAAGTGAGTGCAATACACAGATATCTCTAAGGAATAGTCCTCTGTTCTGACTGTGTAAGTGTTGGAGGGACTTGTGTGGAGTCATCTAAACAGGAGGTGGTCAATCTGGGAGTCAGACCCAGAGGGATGTAGTTTGAAATCCTTACTTGCAACCATTCAGGGGCTAGCATCTGCTAGGGGCTCTCTCACCAAAGGGATTTGGATCAGCATGTACTCAAAGTCCTCTGGGAGTAACCTAAACCCCAGATCACCAGTGCACTCTGCTTCAAGGGCAACATGCCTGACATTCGGAAACCACTAGTACCTGCCATGTGGACTTTGGGGACAGACTTGGTGGCCTTGTTACAGGTTACTCTTACCAGGGGGTGAAGAAGATGGGGTCTTGTTGGTGTTCCTGATTCTCAAGCTCAGCTTTCTGTGACAGGGCCCCTGGGATGGTTGTTTATATAGTTTCCTATCTTGCTGCTTCTGTGGCTCTTTGGGTACTGGGAGGGAAACTGATGAGCGCCATCATGAAATCTCTGCCAAGGCTCTGGTCTTGCTTGTCCTGCTCTACCCACACTCTGACCCCTGCACACAACCTTCTAGGGCATCCTTCTTCACCAGACCTGCACCGACACCATCGCACACCTCATTCTACCCATGCCTGGAGCCTGTCTGGGAAATGCCACCTTTCTCACCTGATCACCGGAGCATGCATCCTGTACAGGATAAATTAGCCTCCTATGCCTGGCCCTTCAGTCATGAACATTTATTTCTCCCTGCCCTCCACACTGGTCAAGTCTTACCCCTCAGGGAAGGCAGGTGGACTCTACCTCCTGAAGCACCTCACTTCCCTGACTAGCCTCTCAGGGTAGCCACCATCGCCTTCTCAGTGCCCTGTTGCTGCAAAGGCTGCCCCATTGCCGGAGCCTCACTTCTCAGCTCTGCTTTCCTTCCTTGGGGACACAGCAGATGGACCCCAGAAGATCACCACAGCGGATGGACCTATGTGTTCCCAGTAAAGCTGAGAACTCCTGGGAGCAGGGACAGGGCCTCCACCAGCAAATACATTCTTAACTTCTGCTAGGTCTTGTGTAAGAGTGACCGAAAGGGCTTGCTGCAGAAGGAAAACAATCTCCCTGTTCTCAAGGGTTGGTTTTTAAAGACCAACGTATTTGCATGTGAGCTGTGTCAGACCACTGGTAAATGACAGTGGGGAGTGGGGAAGGTGCCTTGGGCGTGGCTTGCTAGATCCAGGGGCATGGTGTCCTGTCAGCTGCCCCTGGGCCAGGCTACTTTGATTCGAGAGCTTCTCATAAGATGCACACCTCCTTGTATGAATAGGAGAGTACCTCTTCTCCTAGCCCAGCAGCTCTCCCACCCACCTCCATGGACATATCTAACCAAGGTCCTGTCAGAGGCCTGGGGAGGCCAGAGGCCCAGGTAAGCAACCTCTTCAGGGAATGGGGGAAGCGGGGGGGGCTGGGACTCACCTTCTCTCTGTTGCTGGGGAATCATTGGCGGTGGCTGAGGAAAGGCCTGGCTTATCTGACCATAGGCAGCAGGGTAGGCAGCTGCTGGGGAGCCGGAGAGAAAGTCAAGAGATGGCAACAGGGTGCAGAGAGACACAGACGGGGCGGGAGGTCAGAATAAAGAGAGAGATTTCAGAGTCAGTTAGCCAGAGCCACCAGCCATGGGTGTACAGCAGCTCAGGCCGTTCAGAGAAAGAAGCGCTCAGTTTGGGATGCCTATGGAGGGGAAGTGTCAGTATGAAGACCAGAGATCCCCCCCCACTTCTCTCTTTCTCTGTGTGTGTGTGTGTGTGTGTGTGTGTGTGTGTGTGTGTGTGTCCAGGGACAGGCAGGTCTAACCTGGAACAGTGGACAATCAGCTGACCTACTTCTGCTCAGCTGATACCTGGTGGGAAGTAAGGAGCTTCCCGATGAAGTATGGATTTTGTTCCCCAGGAGTATGCCTGCTGGTCCCTGTGTTTGGTTGGGAAAGCTTTGGTCAGAGGGAGGGCAGAAGGGGTGTCTCTCTTGGCAGCCCAGCCTGGCTCCTACAGCTGCAGAGCCTCAGGTTAGAGCTGGGAAGGGTCCAATAATAAAACCTCTTCTTGGCTCCAGTTGAGCAAGGACAGCTTCCTCTGGGGTCCCATCTTGCGAGGTAGCCCTATCACCCACAGGGGGACACCACTAGATCTCCAAAGCCAGCGAAGAAGTGCCCTAGCCAGGCCAGACAGTGGGCACAGGCTGGGTAGGGGATGGCAAGGGTATGTGGCCGAGTGGCAGGACAAAGGGAGAGGTCTGGCTGGCAGCTTGGATGGGTCCTATGGCACCCGGCCTGCTGGCCTCAGGCTGCCTCTTCCTGCTTGCCTGTCCATTTTGCTGCCTCTCCTCTGGGCTCCGTCTTACTTGCCTGGATAGGAGAAGCTGCTTCCCCTCCACAGTCCCTCCTCCTCTTGTACCCTGGTCTCTGCTTCCTAGGTCAGAGACCGAACTGCACAGAGCAGCAACCAACATAGCTATGTAGCATGGGATTACCAGGTACATTGGCCCTGGCAGTCAGTGCCACAGGGACAGGAAACCAAATGTGTCACTGCCTATCAGGGGTAAAACTTTCCTCTGGCTCACCAACTCTCTCCCTCCACCCCTATGTGAGGGCACCATGTAGAGAATCTGAGGTGAAAGAAAGCCTGGGTAATGATGGAAGAGAGCATCTCTGCCAGCTCCACCAACCCTCCCTCCATCTAGAGCCCCCACTGCTCCCTCCCACACCTCATGCAGGGCTGGAGAGGGAAGGGTACAGCTGGTGAAAGAGCCAAGAGGCTGCACGGATACTAACGTCCTGCATACTGCTGCACTCCGGCGTAGGCCTGCTGCAGGGGGTCCGCTGCGGTGGGGCTCTGTGCTGCAGGAAGACAAGAAATCAGAGGTCAAGGAAGTCCACCCAAGCTATCCCCTGCCCCCACCATGTCCAAAGGGATACCAGTGTGGCTTTGCTGCCCTCTCTGGTCACCATAGGCTGGCCCCAAAGCAGGGCAGCGGAGACAGGCACCTTGAGAGCTGGGTCTTGTTGGGGTTCTCTGTTCTGTACCCAAACCCTAAGCAGGTACTGAGTCGTCCATTCTAGCTGAGAAGGGCATAGTGAAGCTGGCCTGGGATGGGGCTGAGATCAGTTCATGCAGAAGCTTGGGAAGGCTGGGGAGAGATGCCAGACCATGAGGACCTTGGTGGGGAGGAGACATGAGGACCCTGGCCCTGGAGAGGGACTGAGGACCCAAGGGTGCTCAGGTTGGGGGCCTTTTGTTTACAGATCCTCAGGAGAATGTAGGAGCAGTGAATGAAAGAACAGCTTACAGATGTTCCCATGTGAGTGGAAGAAGAGCTCTGGGAGGACTCACCCTGACACTCTGTCCCTGTGCTGAGGAGATTTTTGTTAGTGTGACACAAGCTAGAGTTATCTGGGAAGAAGAACCTCCATCAGAGGCCTTCATGCAAGTCTGTAGGACATTTTCTTGATTAATGGTCAATATAGGAGGGCCCAGCTCACGGAGGGCAGTGCCACCCTTTGGAAAGTGGTCCTGAGTTGTATAAGAAAGCAGGTTGATCAAGCCATGGAGAGGAAGCCAATAAGCCGCAGTACTCTATGGCTTCTGCTTCAGTTCCTGCCCTAGGTTCCTGCCTTGGCTCCCCTCAACGGACTGTGGTCCATGAGACTTAGCCAAATAAACCCTTTCCATCCCACATTGCTTTTTATCATGGTCATTATCACAGCAATAGAGAGCAAAGTAAATCACTTCTCTGGGGTCTGCCAGTAGGGCTTGGAGAAAGATTCCTCCCATAGAAATCGAGGAACCAGAAGAAGAGAAGCATCTTGAATGGAATCTTTACCAGGACCCTCAGGGAAACTGGACTGGCAAAAGGCTTGCTTTGACTCTGGACTTTGTTAGTGCCAAGGATATCTCAGGAGAAGAATTAAGTATGTATCAGTAATAGGTGCAGCCCTAGGTTACCGAGGCCAGTGATGATTGACATGAGGAGTGGGCTGGCCCAGGGAGATAGATATCCACACACAGGGAGGATCCAGCCACTGTGTTTGGAATGAACTGGATTACCCTAGGTGGCAGCGAAAAGTCCTTGGGCTCATGTCTCTTTTGACCCAGACCAGCCAAGCTAACTGCCTGTCAGGCTTCAATGCCTCTAACAGGGAGAATGCCCACTTCATTTTGAGCTCTTGTCCATGAGTCTTTGGGTAAAATTCCACATGGGAAACAGCACCTAGGGCTCAGGGGAGCCTCTAGAATAGCCTGGAACAAAAGTCCCTAGGGACAGGCAGATGACAGATATAATACCCCCTAGGAACTGAGGGCTGCACAACCCCTCACAGGCGGGGCTTTGCCTATCAGGAGGGAGCTAAAGAGGGATCATGAGAGCTATTTCCTGCCTGGGGCTGTCCCAGCCCAACACCCAATCCTTACATTTCCCCATGGTAGAGACAGACTAGAGCCAAGAACTCCAAACTGTGATGCTTGGCAGAGCTAACTCCTGCTCCCTCTTGCCTATCTCCTTTGCTTTCTTCTGAGCTCTCAGAGTGACAGCCATATCTAGTTTGTTGTCTTGGTCTTTCCGATGCTCACCCATACAGCACTTTTATGCATGTAAGAAATGGTGCCCTTCTCTAACAGAACGAGAAGCCAATGTGCAAAAACAACCTGTGTAACTTAGAGGCAGTGCCCAGCATAGTGCAAGGGGCTTGGCAAACAGTGCATTGGGAAGAAAGTATAAATAATTCTCGGTGCTTTTCAGAGCCAGTCCTTTGAGGGTGGTGCGTGGCCCTTAAGACCACACATATTGCTGGGCAGTGGCAGTGCATGCTTTTAATCCCAGCACTCAGGGAGGCAGAGGCAGGCAGATCTCTGTGAGTTTCAGGCCAGCCTGGTCTACAGATTGAGCTCCAGGACAGCCAGAGCTACACGGAGAAACCCTGACTCAAAAAACAAAAAAGACTACACACACATTATGTACTTCCAACATGGTCGTGAGCAAGATGGGAGAACAGAGACGCTACTGAGGCTAAGACTTGGAGAGCAGCACGCAGAGACCCCTCTCTGCTTTTCTGCCTAACGACCTCATTAGTAACTGCCAAAGAGTGAACATTTTGAAGGATCTCGCTCATTACAGTGCCTCCAAACTCTGCATTTAAAGATGGTAAATTAATTTTTTTAATGTACTACTTCTCTCCTTCCCTTCCCTTCCTCCCTCCTCTGGTTCTGTCAGGGAATTTGTTTATGGGATATGGCAGATTGTTACAAATAGGGGAAAGAAATGTCTCCAAGCTCCATCAGAGAAATGGCTCACAGATGCCAGTGAGGGTGGGGAAGGAATTGGAGATCCAGATGGGCTTAGAGGCAGAGAAGAGTAGAGGAAGAAGATGCCCAGATGTGCCAGGGGTGGCATCTCCCAGCTGACAGGCCTGAGATTAGCAGAGTCACTCTGCCTCCAGCATGCTAAACCCCCCTTCTACTATCTGTGCCAGGCAGGAGTCCCCATGCTTAAACAGCACCGTGGATCCCCTGGGCTCTAACAAGCCCTTCTCCAGACCTCTACAAATTGAAGGTTGCACTCTAGGGCAAGCACTGGAATCAAGGCCAACTCCGTGTCCAGAGCTAGGCAGTCCTTCTCTCCTGAGTTCCTCCAGCATGGAGATTACACTCTACTCTTGCTACAACTTTTTTATACTACAGTTGCCCCTTAGACTGTGAAACAGAACATCCAAGTTTCTAGATTTTTGTCAAGGCCCATAGTGGATTCTGATGAGCATGAATCTGCCTCGCCTAGACCCTAGTTGGGTGTACCACAGATGGGCCTCATCCTTATTGGTGCTATCTCCTAACAACCCTGCTTCTTCCACATAGGCCTTTCCTGCCTCTGGGTCTCTAGGACAGCTCACCTTAGAGCTGTGCTCTCTGTTCACCCCTACTGTTAAAGTTCGGCAAGCACCTCCTCACCAAGAATGCTCCTGGGGTTCTCTAGTCTGCAGGACTCTTCACTTGAGTCTTTGGCCATCTTGAATCAGAGAACATCCCCTCTTGATCAGATTTAGGTGTGCTGTTTAAAGATGGAGTAGGAAGGTAGATATTGTGCTCTCAACTGAACTTTGACATCTTAGGGGACAATCCAATGTCCTGGAATCCTAGAATCTAGCAAAGACCGGGCCTTTATGACCCCTTTCTCTGATATCCAGAAAGGAGGACAGTATTTTGCACATCTCTATTACGTTGCCACTTGCTAGTCTAGGACTCTGAACCCTACTTCCCTGTCCTGATATCTGTCATCTTTCATATGAGAAGGAAGAAGTGCTTCAGGACAACTGCATGTTCTCTTATGTGAGGACCACTGAATTTGACAGGAACAAAGTCAACCGGCAACCAGAAACGGGCATCCTTATCTTTAGTTTCACCTCCTGAACAGAGACCCAGGAGCTGTCCGACTGGAACTGTCCAGAGTGCTGACCTATTTTTTGTGTGCACCAAAAGACCGGACTGGGATGTAATGGCTAGACTCTCGGTCAAAATAACTCCAGTTCCTTCCCCCAATGAATCCTTCGTTATTTATCACTAAATGTGGTTATTCTTTTAGCTTCTTCCCTTCTAGTTATTACAGTTCAAGTTCACAATCAATTTGCAGTTGCTGGCCTCTTTTCTCTACCTGAGTTGTACAACTGCTTCCAGTGTCTTTTTTTTTCCAGCACACTCCCTGGGGTGGAATTCTTTCTTATGGATCAGAAGGCACTCCCCATGTTAAGATTTTGATCCTTTCTCTCTCATTACAGGTTCCCTGAAACAGGAAGATGACTGGCCCTCTCTGATCACATTCGTTGTTCCACCAAGGAACAGGCAGAGGGCTGGAGGTGTGCATTCCTTCTTCTAACTGTGAGTGAGAAGTGGGAAGGAAGGGCCACCAGACATACTTACCTGGGTATGGGTGGATGCCATTGGCAAACACAGCTTCCGCAGCAGGCTGCCCATTGGCCTGTGGGGGGAGGCCGGTGAAGCCATTCACCCCAATGGGGGATGGGATGCTAGGCACAGCTGGTGCAGTGATGCCTGGAGGGGTGCTGCCACCTGGTTTGGGGGATATAGAGGGATTGGGGAAGAGGTAAGGCAAGAACAGCAAAGGTGAGGAAGGCTAAGCCTTGGGGCTCTACCTTGCTAGCTCCCAGAGCCTGGGGACAGACTTAGATCTCACACAGCCATCCTGTCTTGTTGGTAAACTATGCCTTGGCTTAATTTCTTGAATGTAACATATTAATTTATCCCAGATTGTTCATTTTTCAAGGTAGAGCCCCCACCCCATGAAGATTTCTCTGATCACTGATGGCTACCCTTAAGTCTAGAGCACAGAGACTATTCTCGGTGACCTTGACTCTCACCACACTTGGCTCTTTGTGATTTTTTTCAGTGGCTCTTGCCCACTTCAGCTAAGTCAGGATTGGTTGATCCTTTTTGGGTCTATGAGAGGCTTATCTGCCTCTCCAAGTAGTCTTGCTATTCAACTGAAGGAGAATTCTAGACTCTTATTCTGATGGAGAAAGGACAATTTAGAGTCCAATCTCAGCCCTATTTGGCTTCCTCCAGCAGAAGCAATAGTGGTGGTCATGGTGGTGATGACTAAGTTAGGGCATGATGACACTGATGACAATACCGTGCATCTTCCATATTCCAGGTGGTGGACACCAAGATGGAGGACTGTTATTGTCCTGAGGCCCCCAAGGGTGGAAAGAGCCTTCCTATTGTAGCTGAGGCTGACCCACTTCCCGGACCCATGCATGTCCCTGAAGTTGGGGAACAGAAGTAAATAATAGGGCGATGCTCTAGTTGAGCCCAGAGGTATTTCAGTCTTGTGTGGCTTTGAGTTGGGAAAGGAACAGCTGGACCTCGGGAAGATCACTGCTGTGGTCTGGCACAGACAGCCAGAAAGCTTGGTAAAGGAGAGCCCACCATATCAGCCCATCCTTGGATTCAGAGCCTGGGCTTCTCAGTGTTGGCGCTGTAGTCATTTAGAGCCAGATAGTTCCCGTTAGGGAGCTGACCTGTGTATTGTGAGGTTTGTAGCAACACCTTTCTGGTGTCTACACACTAGATGATAATAGCGCTCTCTCTTCTGAGTTGTGACAAACAAAAATGTCTGTGGACACTGCCAGATAGCCTAGGGGTGGGAGGCAAAACTGTGCTGGACAAAAGCCAAGAGCCAACCCAAAACATGTTTTGTGAGAAGAGTTGATTCCAGTGCCCATCCGTGGATGACTCATATGGTTCTCTAACTGGTTGCATAGTTTCTTGGAAAATGCCCATTAGTCAAGGTTGGCTTAAAGAGGAAGGCCAAGGCAGCAGCTGAACACTCAGGACTATGCTGAACTTGGAATGGAGATGTTTTCTGTCACTTTCTTTCCAGACATTGGTTGTTAATACAGGTAAAGATGGATTGTTTTTAGGCAAGGACAGACAGCTTGAGAGAAACTATCTCACACTGGAATCCTATTGTGGATTCCATGGGGCTCACATCTCATCTTCCCTTGGGCGCCTACAGATTAGAACATTTCTGAGACAAACCACTTGGTTCTAGATCCTGTGTGTTCTCGCTGCAGAATGAGCCCCTAGTCACTGTAATGACGCCACAGTCCGGGCCCTGCTGCTCTCTCCCCAGGCCGGGAACCTGCTGACTCACCTGAGGTTGGGGTCATAGGTGCGGCTGCCAGGCCATTCATGTTGAGGGCCGCCATCTGCTGCATCTGGGCGGCAGCGAAGGCAGCCATGGGATTCAGGTAGCCTCCTTGCGCAACCGAGGCCATGAGGGCTGCTTGCTGCTGCATCAGCTGGGGCAGAGGGAGTGGAAAAAATATCACATGCTTCCAGGGGGGGAAGCCCTCCCACCAGGGGCTCAGCTCCTGGAGACCAACTTCTGAGCCTCAGGGAGCTGGTACAATCTTTTGGTCACTACCCTTGAGAGCCCCGAGGCCTCCCTCTTGCCTGCCTTAATCTCCACTTCCCTGGGAACTGACTGCTTAAAACAAAGGACGGTAAGACCTTTGGTAATCTGAGTTGTGCAGGGTAAGGAAGGCAGCTGACTACGCATGCTAGCCAGTCTGTGTAAGGTATGTTATTGTGGGGAATGGCACCCAGACTCCTCCACACCTGTTGAATGAGCTGTATATAGTTAACAGGGTAAGTTTCTGCTCAAATTGGTCACATGGAAGAGACAGGAGAAACATGACTAGACCCCCAAATGTCATTACAAAGATGAGTGGGGACTGAGGAGGCTGCAGTCAGTGGTCAAAGCTAGATTCTGCTCAGGAAATGAGTGGCGTTTGCAGGGTTAGAGCCAGAACCCTGGAGGGCCTCGGGGCCACCCTGCAGGGATGGTGGCTACAAGTCTGGAGGCAGAAAAGGGTGGTGTTCTTAGAGAGGATGCAACTGTGGAAGAAATAAATTGGTGGACCAGAGGCAGAAGAGTGGATGCTCGAGGCTTTGGGTCACTTCACACACCCCTGCCAGGCATGCTCAGAAGAACTGAGAAAACCCGTGTGAGTGGAGTTTGTATAATTAGGACCAAACGCCTAACTATTACCCTGTTGGTGCTTTCTAGCCTTCACATTGATTTGGTGTGTGTGGGGTGGGGCAGGGTGACCCATCTGGCTGCTCTGCCAAGGGCCTTCTCTAGGAACTCCTCCTTGAAAATCAGCACAGCAGCCCACCTCCTCCTGGCAACCACCCCCACCCGGATTCTCCTCTTAACTCCTGAGGCTACCCTCTCTGGATTTATGCCTGACACTCTTTCACTCTGGGGACAGAGCAATATGTTTGGGTAAGTATCCCTGTTCTCTGGGGCTAGAGGGGCAGTGAGCCCCAGAACAAATCCCCTCCCACCCTTGCCCCCACTTACTGCCTGAGCGTAGGCACCGTAGGCCCCGAAGGGGATGGCCATAGGGTTGAACATGCCCATCTGGCCAGCCATCTGCTGCATCCGCCGCATCGTGCGCTCCTTGTCAGTGTCGGCAAACTTGACCACCAGGCTGGAGGAGGCTCCCTGCAGCCAGGGCGGCACATGAGATCCACTGCCCCAGCCTCCACCCCAGTGTCCCTGCCGGGCCTCACCCCACCCCACCCCTGTGCTGTCTGTGGGGTGCTATATGGAGGTCACCCAGGAGTGCCAAGTCTCAATCCCACCTTTTCTGGGTTACCTCATTCTACCCTGATCTGAGGAAGAGTGGTAAAGGGTGATGAGACCCTGCGTGCCCCCGGAGGGCTACACTCACAGGCATGGTCTGGCTGCCGTGTAGAGCGTTGATGGCAGCTTGCGCCTCAGCGTGGGAGGAGTACTTCACAAAGGCGCACCCTGCGGGAATAGAACAGACTGAGCCAGGGCCCTGAGGACCCAGAGAGACAGAGACAGAGAGACAGACAGAGACAGAGGGAGAAGCAGAAAGAGACAGAGACAGATAGACACACAGAAAGACAGAGACAGACAGAGAAAGAGACAGACAGACAGACCAACAGAGACACAGAGAGACAGACAGAGTCAGAGAGAGAGGTCTGAGACAGAGGCAAGGCGAGCAGAGAAGAGGCGGATGTGCCCCAGATGAACATAAAATGGGAAGGGGCCCAGACAGTGACAGGAGGGGGCACAGAGCAAAGACCCACGGCCTCCTCCCCTCTTGGTCTCCACGAGGACCACCTGGCGGCGCTAGCATCCTTCCCAGACCTGTGCCCACACGCTCTTGCGAGAGCGCACACCCCCCCCACACACACACACACACCCTTGCTGTTGCCGTCCGGCCCGCGCAGGATAGTGCACTCCTCGATGTTCCCGAAGGCCTCGAAGAGGCGGCGCACGTCGTCCTCGGATTGCTGCTTGTTGAGCATACCCACGAAGAGTTTTCTATCTTCTAGAACAAAATTAGGAGATGCTTACCGGGGCCAGGGGCGGAGCAGTGCGGGGGGGGGGGGGGGGGCCGCCGGCAAAAGGGCGCGGCCAGAGAAGGAGGGCAGGGCAACGGGGATAGGGGAGGAGCTTGGCGGGAGGGGGCGGAGCTCACAGCCAAACGGAGAGTGAGAGGGAGGAGCTTGGCGGGAGGAGGAGGGACTCACTGCCAGAGCAAAAGCCACTAGGAGAGTGAGGGAGGAGCTCGGCGGGAAAGGATGAAGCTCACAGCCAGAGGTGGTGGCGAGGGTGGGGGTAGGGGTAAGGGGCTTGGCTGGAAGCAGCGAGGTTATAGCGTGTGCCGGATGGTGGCGGTGGGGAGTGGGAGGTGCGGGGAGCAGAGCGTCCAGAGCAAGTCGGCCGAGGAGAGGGAACTGGATGGCAACGACTCCCTCTGTCTTCTTCTGCTAGAAGACAGTTCTCTGAGACGCCTGGTCTCTGGTCTGACTTCTGGCACACGGGTCATCTCCCTTCCTTTCTCTAAACCCCATCCTCTCTGGTGCAAGAATGAGCTGCAATGGGTAGCCATCCTGAAACCTTGGTTGGTGCCGTTTGCTCTGCACGGAGGGTCCTGGGCAGAGTCCTCTTCTAGGACAGCCTCTTGCCAATGCTCCTTGTACCTCCTCTCATTTGTCTCACTTACTGCTTTTGCCTGTGAGATTGGTATCTGTCTGGCTTTCCTCCCCACTACCCTATCTCCAAGTTGCTCCCTGGAGAAAAATGTTAGCTCTTCGGCAGCACAGGTCCTTCAATTTCAGGACCTGTGACAGCTGCCCTGTGCAAAGCAGAACACTCTTTTCCCTAGCCATCCCGGTCCTCCCCCACCAACCTGGTGTATTCATTCACGATGGATGGATTTTTCACTCCTCACCTAACCTGCTGGTGATATGTTGTCAACTCCTGGGTCGGTAACAAGCAGCCTCACCCTGTACCATATGTGGCTGCTTTACCCGCCTCTGGGTCATGGCAGGGCTGTAAGTTCCAGCCTCACTTCATCTTTAGGGTTACAGTGCCCCTAGCTCACCAACTGAAAAGCTCTGGAGTGGGGATGGACATCCGAGACCAAGAAGAATGAGAGAGAAAGAGTGTAAAGGGTACGGTAGAGAAGAGAGGGGAAATGGCAGGGAAAAGGACTGGAAGCAAAGAACGGGGAGAATCCAGATAGGTAGAAAGAAGAGAGAAAGAGGAAGAATAGAGCCCTAGAGAGAGGAAGATGGGAGCCCTTGATCTTGCCTTGGAAAGCAGCCACAGACAAAGCGGAAGTGGAAGGGGAGTTTTCAGTACTTCAGCGGAGCACATGAAGCTGCCTCTGGACCAACCAGGTGCCTTTTAAAGGCTCCAAGTTCATGGACACAACTTCCAAAAGACTAAGACTAAAAACCTGCAGCTTCCTAATACCTGTCCCTCCTGCTTAAGCAATCCCTTCCTTCCCCTCAGAAAGAGGCACATGGTGCCTCCTCCGTGGAGTTGATTTAGCTGCTGGGACTCGGTTCCTTGCCTCACTCTCTCCTGATGTCTGAATGGATTCCTTTATTATCGTCATGACAGCTTTCTGATTGCATTAAAATTCCTCCACAGAGCCTTTCTAGTCCACCTCTCCTTGTTGCCAAAGTTGTTTCTCCCCCTAATTTTTCTCCCCTCCCCCGAGTCCCCCTTGACTTCGTAGCTCTCTGGAGACTGTTCTTACCATGTGGGTTGCCCCTTTGCTGACCGCCTTGATGATGCCAGGGAACCTGCAGCTAGCTCACTTTTCCCCAAAGCTACAGAACAGCAAAACAGACCTGGCTCCAGACTCCTTCCTCTCTGGTGAAGCCTACACAGTGCAGATGTTCCTCTCTGGATCCTGAGCGCCATTGGCTCGCACTCTTCCTTTCCATTTGGATTTTGTTACTATGGAGTTGGTCCTAAGGCTCGTGTTTCAGATCAAGGACTAGAAGTATTCTGAAATGGACCTCCTGAACTGACCTAGCATGTCATACTCAGTTCCTTGCCCTCCGCCACCCCCCCACGCCCCGCCAGCTGTGTAACTAATTACTTCAAGCCTCAGTTTTCTAGGTCTATAAAATGGGGACAATGTGGCCTTCTTGCCTACTGTTCTGGCAGTTGCTGCAGGGACAGTGCCTGATGAGCAGTAATAACAATATTATTTGGGATTCTCTATGCCATAGGAAGAGGAAATGGGATGCTGTTTCTCCTTGATTTGCTCTGCCCTGGTTTGGCCAAGAAAGTCACCTCTGCTCTGGGATGCAGTGAACTACAGCCAAGGCTTCAACTACCCTCAGCTTCTAGATCCCAGGACCCTTGCTGTCACTCTTCAGAACTAGGAGTGGCAGTGTCTGTGGGTATGCAGAAGTGCCTGGGGGCAGGAAGGTAGGATCCCAGAAGGCAGGTGCCAGTCCCAAAGAAGCAGCTTAGCTCTGGATCTGGATGACTTATCCTCATGGGAAATAAGCTTGAGTTATCAGAGTACCCAGGTAAATGTTAGGTGAAGGTGTTTATAGCCACCACTGGAAGGGCTAGGCCAGAGCATCCCACACCTTTTGGCTCTCCTCTCTGACTATCCCCTCCAACAGGGTTTATTGAGAACTTATTGTGTGCCTGGGAAATGAATCTGAGATGGACCTTAGGTGGCAGGAGTGTCCTTCTAGATTTTTCTCTTTCAGTAGGTTGTAAGGTTGTACATGGTTCTGCGACCCCATGAGAATTCAAAGCTTTTGCATTATGGGTCCTAGAAACTCTGCCTTAGAGCCCCAGAGACTAATCATGTCTGGATTTCCAGTGGATGGTTACATCCAGCAGCTCTGGGCTACAAATCAGTAGGGGCTGGTTGGGAGAGAGGATATGGCTATGCCTAGAAGGCTCCCAGGAAGAGGTGGACTAGAGGTATGACCTGCAGCCCTACAGGCTGGGAGAGTCCAAGCAAGGACTCGGAGCCTCTCCCATGTGATCCCATACCTACACTTGAGTATACACTGTCCTCTCCCTCCCTCTCTCTCCCCACTCACTGCCAGGACTTCTATCTGAAGCATGTGCTTCTACCCCCACCTTGTCTCACTCTGACTATCCTGAAATTCTTTTCGGCAGTGTTGCCAAGGATCTAGCTCTACCTAAGTGGAGGTTCCTTCTAGTGGTAGGACTTGGCAACAAGGGACCCTGGGACCCTGTTTCTCATCTGTCTCCTGTCTGCTCTCCCTCCCAACAAACACATAACACCTCCCCAATCCTGGGAAAGCTTTATTCTCTCCGAACCCCAATCTGACTCTGAGCTTTCTCCATCTATAAAATGCACCAGGCTATGCCTCCTGGGACACTGGTGGAGTGTGTAAAAAAGGCAGCAGAGTCTGCTTGCAGGACTCTCTGGCCATGCAGAGAGACAGAGACTCCTGCACTCACTCTTCTGTCCCAGGAGCATTGCTGCACCACTAGATGAAAGTCTTGGTAAAGACAGCTCTTAAATGGGAGTTTCAGGCTCTGGTTTGGCTTAGCTGGTCTACCCCCACCCCAGCCTCTCCTGGGGAGCATCTTTTTTTTTTTTTTGGTTTTTCGAGACAGGGTTTCTCTGTGTAGCTTTGCGCCTTTCCTGGAACTCGCTTGGGAGACCAGGCTAGCCTCGAACTCACAGAGATCCGCCTGCCTCTGCCTCCCGAGTGCTGGGATTAAAGGCGTGCGCCACCAACGCCCGGCATGGGGAGCATCTTGTTGGCCACACAGGGTCATTGACCCCAGAAGGGCAAGGAGTGGTGGCGACAGAGCCTCCTGAGTTGCCAAATGCAAACATCTTGATGCTAATGCTCAAATTCCAGTTAAATTTTCAAAATTTGATTTGCTCACTACCGCTACCATCAGCACTGAACAATATTTCCTGCTTAAGGGTAGATAGACGGCTGCTGGAACACTGTGGACCTTGATAGCCAGTGAGTGTCTTTTTTTTTTCTGCTACAGAATTTTCTCATTCTCTTCCCTCCAGGTGCTGTGGGATGGCGTGCATGCTGGGGAGGCACAAGCTAGGGAGAGCCCTGGGGTCAAGGGGAGGAGGTGGGAATAAATGGTTTCAGCTTATGTGGCTGACGAGGAGACAAGGGAATGACAAGGCAGCATTGGGGATGAAGATAACAGGTCACACATCTCCAATGATGGAGCTGGAAGCTTCTCTCCTACACACAAAGCTTTGGCCCAGGTGTGACAGGACAAGGCAAGAGCCCACCAATCCCTCTTTTGGGAAGAGCCTGGAGCACTACAGCATCCCATGCCTAACCCTTCAGAGTCTCTTGGGTACTTGTTTACTATGGAATTGCTCCCCATTGAAGGTGCAGCTCCTGGGCAGAGCTTGGAGCACGGGGTAAACCCCTGAGGCCCCATGGGCATGAATTTAGGGGCAAATATCACTTATTAATCAATTGAAACCTTCCTGAAGTAGGGCACAGGGAGTCACAGCTGATAGGACAGGAAGAGCTAGGCACCCCGATAGGAAATGAGACTCGTTCAAATCCTGCTTCTAGCACTTTCCAGCTATGTAACTTTAGACAAGGCATGTAGTCTCCCTGGACAGAGCCAGGTGAGGATGGACTGAGATGGACTTTATAAAACTCTTAAGACAAGGCAGAGCACAGAATAAATGTTCAAAAAATGCTTGTTGTGACTATTAGCAGTCATGGCTGCTGCTTACCCTCAGGGGTGCTGGCTGATAGATCAGATGTGGAGCATTGGACAGTCATGCCAGCCCAGACAACCTGAGAGGCCAGATTTTCCTTAAATCTTCCTGGTCACCTGGCAGTGTTTCCAGGACCACTGAGAGGCCCCCAGCATCCTTTAGGATACCTAACTGGATGGAGCCAAAACAAGGGACACCTCTACCTGCTCTGCCCTAGCTACACTGAGCATCTCCAAATGACTTTTCCATTAATTCCCTAAGACCACATCAGCCAAGCACCTATGGCTCCAAAGGGACAAATAGGGACCACACCAACTCACCTGAACTTGCATCTGTGTGTTCAGCTTTCAAGGTTCCCAGAATATACTGTTCCCAAGCCCAGAGGCCCCTGTGGTCTCTTCCCTTTCCCTGTGGTGGCCCTCTCACTGCCTCCAGAGACAGCACCCAGCCTACGCCCTGTCCTCTACATAGGAAGGCCATGGACCGGGATCGGGTCACCACCTCCTTCCTGGGTGGTTGCCTGCTGCTTTGGTGATGCAGCTAGTTCTGTTTCATTGGCCCCACCAGGAAAGCAGACCCATCTCTGGGTCCCTCTGAAGCCGACAGCCAGGTTGGCTGTCCTCCTCACTTAGGTCTCAGGGGTCAGCTGCCAGGCCTCAGAAGAGCTCTTGCACGGAGTGACCCAAGAGAGAGGAGGATAATGCCCCCCTTCCTCTCTGCTCCAATCCCCCCTCTGTGACAGAACCAGAGCCAGTGACAGGCAGCTGGGCTGGGAACTGCCTCCTGAGGATGAAAGGCTTCCTGCCTGGGAAGAGGCTGAAGGAGACATCAAACCAGATCAAAGGCTGCTGGGATGGGGACTGCAATGGAATGCAAATGAAGACCCTCACCCCTCTGGCCCCCATGGGCAAGGCAGTGCCAGGCCTTGATCTGACTGGTTCCCTCCAGGACTGGGCTGTTTGATGTTGGTGTGGGAGGAAGCAGAAGAGAGAGAAAGCATCCATTCCCCCTTCTCTTGCATTCCTTTAGCCAGATTTATCCTCCCTCCTCTTCCCCCCTTTAGATGGAGCCATCACTACTCATTGCTTTCTTACTCTCTCTGATATGAGCTCCAGACCCTGCTCTCTACTCTCCACACAGCAGCTAGAGTGTCAGCTATAACCTAAGGTGGAGGCTGTCCTTCCTGTATTCCACACAATAGCTTCTATCTCTAGGAACTGTGCTGAGCCCTACTGACCCCCAACTCCACTCTGCTTTTCCATGAATGAATGACCATAGCTGCTCAATTGCCAGTACCTAGCAGGCCTGGCATGTAGTAGACACTGAGTGAACATTTGTTGATATGAACGAATGAATCCCCTGCTCAGTGGGTGTTGGGGGTGGAGATGGAATGGGACTGGATTGGTGACAGGTGTAAGGGATGCAGGACTGACATCAGGAAAGCCTCAGAAAGTAAGCAATGAGTGTCCTCTGGAGATGAGTGGGCACCAGTCACAGTGAGAATGGAGTCTAGAGGGATGAGCGCTATGGGCCTGGGGAGGAGGGAGGGATCTGGAAGGTGGGAGCTGGATGCTGGAGGACTCGTGGGGGTGGGGTTTGCATGCATGTGCATTCTCTCTGCCCCCTCCCCACCACATATCACACACACCCCTTCCTCCTTCTTGTCATTCCAACAACTGGTATCCAAGTACCTCTTCAAAGGACTGAGTCCTGGGCCTTGCCTTTGGCACTGAAAAGCCTGATTCAGGTCTCAGACCCCCATTCATTTCCCATCCTGTCCTCATCATGTCCTGAATAGGCTCTGTCTGCCCCCCTAATTCACAGCACCATCAGTCTTTAGTGGCTCACTGAACTCCCAGGCACACCCAGTCTCAATGTCTGTACATGATGAAAGCCTGCAGACCTGCCTTCCAATGTCTCAGAAGTCCTAGTACCCTGAGCACGCCTACTCTGACCCTGCTGCATCAGCAGAACCTTTCCATTTATTCAGCCAGGAGCCAGATGCTGAAGTAAATGCTCTACAGGAATGGTAGACATTATTTACAGTGTATAAATGAGGAAATTGAGCCACATAAAAGGTAAGGATATTGTGGAATAAAATATTTGTTTAATTATGTAAAGATGTGTTGCATTTGTTTGTGTTGCAGAATAATTGTTTAACTATGTAAAGATGTGTTGCTGTTTCACCTTGCCTGCCTAAAGCAACTGATTGGTCTAATAAAAAGCTGAACAGCCAATAGCTAGACAGAGGAGGGATAGGCATGGCTGACAGGCAGAGAGAAAAGGGGAGCAGCCGGCCAGGGACCAGCCAGCCAGACATGGAGGGAAATGAGCCTTGCGGCAGATTAATGGATTAATAGAAATGGTTAATTTAAGTTTAAAAGGCTAGCTAGAAACAAGCCCAAGCTAAGGCCAAGCATTCATAATTAGTGATGTCTCTGTGTCATGATTTGGGGGCTGGCAGTCCGGTCCAAGAAAGCCTGCTACAAAGGATCTATCCCAAAAACTCTGACCTAGACTTTGAAGAAGGCAGGACTCATGTCTTGTGGCCTGATGGAGCTGCTGCTCTCAGACTTCTACCGTTGTTCCTGGTGGAAGATGGGGCTGCATGGAGTTCTGACTCTGCCTTCCCACCCCACCATCTTTGCCCAGACAATCGACAAAATGCCCAATAAACACACTTTTTTTTTTTTGAGGGCCAGGGCTCCAGCTCAGAGCCCAGAGGGCAGGTGAGTGGAAGGGCATTTATACCCTGCTGCTCAGTTCCCAGGGATTAGCCTCAGGATCGTTGCTTGTTGTCTGGAGGCCATCTGAAGTCTCAAATGCCTATCTCAAGCCTTGTCCACCTCTCTGTCAAAAGTCCTTGTTATGAAATCTCCTGGGTGCCCAGGAGGTAAATCTCTATTTTGGAGTCCACAGGCCACCTGATCTGGGCCAGAAGGATCTTCTCTCCCAATCACACAGGAAGTCTAGGCTGTGGGCTCTACCTCCTGAGCCATCCTCTGTCTCCCTTGTTGCTTGGCATCTGTTCAGGCCAGAGGGACAGAGCTTGAGGCATATTTAGGGAGACAGACCTAGAATTTGGGGTCTCTGATCACCTTCTAGAAGTGGGGAGCAGAAACGGTTCCTTCACTCTTGTGTTCTCAGAGGTGAGAGATTGGTTTAGGGTTCTCAGTCAGGCCAGATCCAAACCCTCCAAGTTCTGTGCGCAGGTTCAGGGTAGGGTAGAGAGGATGATTGAGATCACACCCACTTCCCTTGCAGCCCCTCTTCGTGACCTTCCATCTGTGACTCCGGCATCATGGCTCCCAGCAGGAGCGTGGGACATGTGGTGGCTCTATCTAGAAGTCACCTTTTGCTGAGGCGGCAGTACACAGTCGTCTCTCCAGGTAACTGATTATACATTTGATCTGCTACATTATCCTTCCCAGGCTGCAGCGCACAACAGACGGCCTGGTGTTCTGTGGGGACTTCTCAGCAGCCGAACCCTGTTGTCTAATGGGGTTTCCGTTGGCGTCTGGCACACTAGCGGGCATTTCACCCATTACAGGATAATTTATAGCATAATGGGGCCTTTTTTCCCCCCTTCATATCATGCTGGAGCATAAATTATGGCCAGTTTGTCCTCAGCTCTCAAGGAGACAGACAAAGCAGAGCTGCGTTCCAGCTGGGGAAGGGGGTTTCTGCAGGGGACGGCCAGTGGTGGGGTGGTCCACCGGAGAGGACAGAGGCAGAGGATAGGAGACCAAGGACTAGAATGTAAAGCACCTTGCTGACAGGGCCATACCCAGCCAAAGAGCTGGGAAAGAAACTTCGGACCTGTTTGTCTGTACTGACTGCCAAGCAGGACCTGATGTTGAGTCTTGCTGCTGGGCAGGAATAAAGCCCAGGGCAGCTGTCACTGCCTGCACATAACCTGGCCTGGCTGTAGACTGACCCTCGTGTGAGCCTCAGATCCTCCTCCCAGCTGTGGTCTGGCTTCCCACAGCTCAGAAAATAGGCATTCATGGATAGCTTCTCTGTCTCCATGAGCCATCACTGCCCAAAGCACAGAGTGAGCCACGCCGGGAAGCAGGGCAAATGTCTGCCCTCTGGCCTTCTACTTATTTTTAATACTGAGGGTGGGCCATCCTAACGGGTGATGGAGAACGTAACAGCTTGCGTCCTGGCTCATTGGAGTAGGCATGGTGATATAGAAACACCGGAGTCCTGGGCCCTCGTTTACACAGTATCAGAGGGAAGGCCTTGAGGCTGTGGCTCCCAAGTCCACTCCCCACTCCTGGACATCACAAAGATCTCTGGAGTTCCTTGACTGGGATGGGGTCTTCAGAACCCACCTGGCACTACTTCTTCCAGAGTGACCTGGTGTTGGGAACACCTCCTGAGTTCTCCTGGAAGTGGCCCTACTGGCCTCCATGCAAGACTAGGATTCAGCCCAGAAAGTGGATTTAGGTGCCTCCCTGGGTCTCTTCGAGCCCACGTTCTTCTCTCCCTTCCTGGGAATTACTGTCATTCAGAGATAAGTTCAGGAATCACAGGGCTTATAGGATGATGGTTCTCTGCTGTGGCTGCTATGAAGATTGCTTGGAAACTCAAAACACAGGTGCCTAGGATGGCTCCAATATCAGGTTACATCGGTTGATCTGGGGTCCATGCATAAACATTTTCGTTTTCAGTTTTTGAAAGCTACTCAGACAATGCCAGAATGCAGCCATTACTGGGAAGAGCTACTGTAAGCCTGTCCTGGCAGAGGTCTCTATTCAGGCCCTGTATCTTTGGCTTTTTACCTGCCTGCCTTCTGGTGGAGGCAGAATTCTGAGCCCTGCTGGTGCTGGGAAAGATGGCAGCACCACATTTCCTGTGCCCTAACACCTCAGCCCAGGCATCCTCCCTGACCCTTCCCATCACTCACAGGGTCGTCCTGAAAGATGCTGTCTGGTTTGGGGAAGTAGAGAAAGGAGAAGGCTGTGTGTCGGCAGCCTTCCAGTGGCTTTTCAAGTACCTCCTGCTTCCTCTCTTCTCTTTTTCTCTTTTCCCTCCATTTAGCAGGCCAGCCCTGCCCTGAAGAGAAGTCTCAGCTCCTCTTCCACTGGCCAGCCCTGTTTGGCTCTCCAGCTTTGATCTACTACGAGTCACTGTTAGCCTCTCTCAGGGAACCTAGAGGGCCTGTGCTTAAGTATACATTGTGTTAACTCATGACTGATAATGGAGTCTAGAGAGACACGGAGATGGATGGATGGTAGACATGATTAATAAAGGCTAGATATCCAGATTAAATGTTAGATGATAGATAGATACACAGATGAGAGAAAAATGATCGCTGAAAGTAGATAGATTTATGATGGATGGCACCTCAAGAGCAATAGGTAAATGCGGATGGATGGATGGATGGTTGAGAGGCTTCTTAGAAGTTCAGATAAAGGGTCTGAACATAAAGGTCAGAAAACTCATCACAGCCTCTATAATGGTGGTGTGTGAGCTTTTAAAGGAAGGAGCCCTGGCTGGCTCCAGACCTGCCAGGAACCAACTTGCCTCTCTACTGCAGGCCCCGCGCCTCTGTATTTCCCGATGGGCTGTGTTTAGCACAGATTTCAGTTGAGTTGGTTATTTACAGACCCCTGAAAATTCACATGGTTTCCCTGAGTCTACTGGTGAGCCAAGGTCACCTCCTGAATCCTGGGTGCACCTGATGAGGACCTCCCTTCCTGGGGAAGAGGGACAGCTACAGTCTAGGTATTTCATCCTCAAAGGCCAAGGCCATGGCCTCTAACCCCATGGGGCAGGTTGGCCTTTGGAGTGTGGTGGGCCTGATTTGGCTCTGTGATTAGATGTCAGGAGGTGGCCCATATGGTGTGTGCAGAGATACAGCCACTCATTCTCAGGGTCAGAGATCATGGCCTCAGAAGGAACAGTGAGAACTAATTCATCTTTGGCACTCACCATGGACCAAGCTCTGCACTGAGTACTCTGGCTTTATGAAGTGGGTGCCACTGTCACCCCATTTTACAGATATAGAAAGTGAGGTATAGAAGAGTTTAGCAGCTCTTCAGAGGCCCCAGGGCTAATAAGCAGCAAAATTGGGATTTGTATTCAGATAGTCTGGCTCTTGCACACTCATTCATGGTATGGAAAGCAGCACCCACCCTGTCTATCAGGCAGGGTGTCCATCAAGCTCTGATGGACTCAGACAGGCACATGACTCTGGGAACTGCATAGCAAACATTCTGTCTAATGGTCAATGGAATCAGAAGGGGAATGCTAACTTACTCCAGAAAATGAAGGATTCACCATTGGTGCATGGCTGGCATGGTTAACCACAGAGGAGCCTGCTCTTGCCATTCAAGGGGTTTTCTGAGGACTTCTGGTTAGCAGTCTTTGGTTATTATGAAGTTCAGTTGATAGAAAGGAGATCTTACCTGTCCCTAAACCTGCATGCCAGCCCTGAGCTGCCCCAGACCCCATTTATTCACTGGTCACTCACAGTCATTAAGTCAACCAATTATGTGCAAGACACTGTTGAGAGATGCAAGACCTTGACCGTGAGTAAATGTTTTCCCAAATTAGGGCACGACTGGCCAGTTATAGGAGGTCAGGACACGATGGAGTGCTAAGGTAAGATGAAGAAGGGCTGACAGAGGAGACTGAGATATCACAGAGCAGGGAGAGTCTGCCAGGATGCAGCATCTTCATGGCTGAAGGCCATGACCCTGAGAACTGGCCTATTTCCCCTTTCTGGGAGAAACTGGAGGAAGGAAAGAAATCTGGGGATGAGAAAAGAAAACGCAAAGAGGCTCAGCTCAGTTACAAGGAACTAGAAAAGTGGGTTTTGAAGAATAAGGCATGACCCCCCCTCCCCGCCCCTCCACTGACCATCTCAAAGGAAGTGACCCAGCATGATAGTTATTGCGAAGTCCACTTTGTATGAAGCAGGTACCGGGGAGTGAAGAGAGTGGGCGGAGCCTCTGGCTCACCAGCTCCCTCTTCTGCTGCATCCAGGCATTTTCCAGTCCATTTTGTGCCCTGTTTCAGTGCTGCGGGGTCACTGCCCCATTTGATAGAGCAGTTAACTGAGGCTCAGAGAGACTATACAGTAGGCTGAAGCTCAGTGTGGTGGAAGGTGCTGGAAGGACTGGAGCTGGTGTCTGACAGCGGGACCACACCTTCCCTGCTCTGTGCAGCAGCACGCTGCTCATATGTGCATGCCTGTGAGTCCACCCTTGGAGTTCTACCCCTTAGGACTCAGAATGATTTTGAAATGAGGTGGTGATTTAGACAGAAAATACCTTTTCTGATGAAGGAGAGCAGGTAAACTTCCAGGTCTGCATACAGTGTCTCAGAATGGGAAGGGAGCAGGCAGGGGAGTAGCCAGAGAGAGGACTAGGGCTGGGGTGGCTAGAGAAGGAGCTGGGGCAGCACTGAGACAGGAAGGCTGAAGAGGGCAGGCTGGGCTGGTGGGGAGGCCTCAATTACTCCTGGGGGACAGTGGGGGCAGGGGCTGAATGGGCAACAAGAAAGGAACTATTCCACCCACCCCACACTAGGGTGAGGGAGAGGAGGTTGAAGAGGCTGATGGAGAGAGAGGAGCCTGAGAGGACAAAGCTATGGCTCTCTGGATCCACTCTTGGCAAGAGAGAGTGCTCCCTGCCTGTTCTCACCCTCCTCAATTTCGTGAGCACGGCACTTGGATAGACTAGGGTAGCTTTGCCACTTGAACTCGGGGTCTGAGGCATCTCAAGTTTTGTCTACCAACGGCGTCTGAAATGCCCCTTTTATAGGTATGTGTGACTATTTTTCAGATGCATGTAGATGCTGCCGTGATTTAAAAACTTACAAATCCATTTGAAAGCACCATTGAATTCAAGGTAGCTGTTTGTCATTTCGTATTCTCTTGAACAATGGATACTCAAAGTATAACATCTGTTAAGGGGGAGCTGATGAATTTTTTATGTTAAAACTGGCTTCTTCACCTTGAAAAGTCTAGGAATGCTGATCAAGAAGGGTGGTAAGAGCCCCCAAGAGGAGCAAGCATGGCAACCACACAAATCTCAGGAGGTTTCAGCTCACCTGAGAGACCACAGCTCCTTATCCAAAGGGCAGGGCACTGGGGCAGGGCCACCTCAGACCTGGGGCTAGTAAACTGCTTCTAGTACTGCCCTCCTTACACTATTCCCTGGCAAAGATTCTGTCCTTTGTGCCTGAACCCCAAGCTCACCCTGTGATGTGGCCAAAATGATATAACTGGGAGAGCAAGGTATTGAGTCCCACACAAGACTCCCAGCAAACACCTGTCTCAGCATCTCTGCTGCCATGGCATGGCATGGGTCCTCTGATGAGACAGGGTGGGCTCGGGCCTGCCACAGGGCACCAGCTCTGAAAGCACAGTTGTAACAAAGAGTGATAGTAACCCACAGACTGAAGAGCAGGGGTTTGTTTGAGCCAGTTCCAATTGGGAAGGGGGTCAGGACCCACATAGATAGTACTGTCCTAACTCACAGCTTGGCTGACCAGCTTCTAAGGAGAAATGGGCATCATCTTGGACTCAGTGACTATGGGCTAGGGACTTGTCATCAGCTGTGATGATCCCTGTGTTGAGGCAGGAGACTTGGGCTGGAATATGGGCGAAACTATAGCAAAGGGCTGGCCTGATGATCTGGTCTGAGGTCACAACTACTTAGGGTCTATTTGGCTTACTGGGGGCTGTTCACAGCATGGTCACCTCCCTTCACCAAGCTCCTCTACCATACTACACTGAGAATATACCTCACAGTCTCCAGAGCCTACAGGTTCCTGATAGAAATTCCATTCTGATCATCCAGACAGTACCCATAAACAGGCCTAGTTCTCATCAAACTGACCATCCATTGTCCAGCACAGAAAGGCCTAATGCTCCCTGCTATGGTTTAACTGTTTGTGTCTTCCCACAATTCATACAGAGACGTCCTCACATGAGAGGTGATGGTTTGGGGACCTTTCTTGGGTGACTAGGTCATGAAGGAAGAGCCCTTGAGAATGAAATTGATTCCTTTAGAATAAAAGCCTGAAGACTGAGTGTGCAGCTCAGTTAGTAGAGCACGTGTCTAGCATGCACAAGGCCCAGGCTTTGATCTCCAGCAATAACCTGATCTCAGAAACCAGAGGTTGGCACATGCCCGTTTTCCCAGCATTTGGGAGGTGAAGGCTGGAGAATCGTATGTTCAAGGTCATTCCTGGCTACATAGTACTACATCGTGAAGTGTGTCCAAGGCCAGTCTGGACTATACAAGACCTCTGAAAAAAAGCTTTGAGAGAGCTTGTGTGTTCCTTTTCTGTGAAGTTGGGCCATCAGACTGTATTTCCCAGCCTCCAGAACTATGAGAGAAATGTCTGAGGTTGATGAACTACCCAGATTCTGGTATTTTGTTAGAGCAGCTGGAACAGATTGAGATTCTCCCATTGAACATCTTGTCGTTTCCATGACAGATATCATGTCAATACATATTTCTTTCTAGAAAAATTTAGTATGTGCCTCCAAAGCCTTACTCTAAAGGGATGTAGATTTATGGTGACATTATCAGGCTCTGTGATGGGGAAAGGTTGTAAAATGGCTCAAGATGGGGAGACCACCCTGAGTCCCTCAAAATGCCTCATTGAAGTTCCTACCCCTTGGCTGGTCTGAGTGTGGGGAGGATACTTCAAGAGACCCTCTTGCCTTACTTAAGTCTTCCCTGATGCCGGAAGTGACCCACCCAGGCAAGTACTTAGCACATTCCCTGGGGGAGGGGGGAGGGGCTGAGGTTATTAGTGGTGCCTAATGATATTTGCATAGACTAACAGACTTAATGCAATCATGAATGCCACAATCCCAAGAAAATAATGAAGAAATCCATTACAAAGTCATAAAGCAACTAAGTCAATACAGTAATAACCTGATCCTGCGTTAGCTGTAACTTCATCTCCCTCTAAAGGCAATTTCACAATACTCACTGTTTCTGGACACTTTTATAAATTTCACCTTTGTTTGAGATAATTAATTAACAAAATAAAAAAATGCTTCTGGCATTTTATACAGTAAATTAGTCATTAGTCTAAACTGGCAGGCTGTAATAAAATTTATGAAGATGGATGTGCTGAGATTTCTAACTTTTCTTCACTTGGCCTGGAACTTTTTCGTTGGCAAAGCTCTGGGGGCTGCCTGGTGGCCTAGCTTACATGTACACCAACAGGAACTCAGAAAATGTGGTTGAGATCCATCCACATGTGCTTGGTTTGTGGGACCCCTCTGCGGTACCTACACCCTCGGCCCCGGAGTCCTTCGGGTTCTGTGATTGTTCCTGGGCCATCACATTACAAAGAACCACACTGAATGCTCAAAGCAGCGGCAGCCGCTTCTTCATAGAAGGGCTCATTAGGGCTGTGTTCTCTCAAAGACCCTAGGAGAGGCCCTTTCCCTGCCTCTGCCTTGCTTGGTGTGTGCCAGTAGTTCCTGGCTTCTTTCAGCGTGTAGCCATATCATACCAGTCTGTTTTCGTTAGCGGCTCTCCCTCTCCCCTCTGTTGGTACGGTATTTCCTCCTAAGGACACCGGTCATAACCGGAAATCCCCTAATCCCCTACGACTTCCTCTTACCTTGACTACATCTGCAAAGATTCTCCTTCTAACTAAGGCCATTTTCATGGTTTGTGAGTGGGCATGAATTTGGGGGATACTATTCAAGTCACTATATTCACTAAAGCCTGGGTGAACACTGCCCTTACTCAACCACAAATAAAGGAATACTCTGAGCTACCAGTAACTGAAGCTGCCTAGCAGGGGCTGGCACATAGAACTGGATGGAGAGGTTCTGTGGGCCCCCTGAAAGGCTCACCACCATCCATTCTTCTGTATATTCTTCCTAGAGAAAGAATCATAGCTCCCATCAGCTTTGGAAGGAACCAGGATCCAAAAGTGTGCTGTCTGGTTACCATGTGAAATGGGGGGGGGGGGGTCAAAAGGAAGGGAAAATTACACAAACTTACTGACAGATACCTTCTGGGTATGCAGTTGTTCAAAATGTCCCCAAATCTTTCTACTCTCTCCATTTCTGGAGTCCCGGGCATCAAGAAGGAAGCTGTAGAATCTACATTTCTGATAGGCAGGGGAGATGGTAGGAGACAGCCCAAGAACTCCCGTGGTTTGTCATCAGGAATGAGAACTTCATGGGGAGATGTCTGTGGACCTCAAATATATTATCAGCATCCCACCGCTGAGACAGTGTGGGGCCTCAGGAGTTTACTCTGCCCCCTCTACAAAGTCCTTGATAAAAAGTGTTCTACCTGAGGGTAGGGTGCCAGAAACAAATCATGACCATGCGTGACAGCAGGGACCTCCTTTCCTACCCTGAGTTACTGAGGCAACTCTGCCACCAGGCCCTACTAGGTGACATGATACAAGTTAGGCCCTATTCTTCCATGTATCCAAGGGGCAGCCGTTTACCAAACAGACACAGTTCCCTGCTGTGAACCACTGTTGCTGAACCATGGTGTTTCCTAACTCCCCATCATGTGTCCCCAGTTGCTCTCAAGACAATTTTATTTTATTCTTCAGGATTTCTGGGCTGCCAGTTTTGGGACTCTAGCCTCTTTACTTGTGAAAACTTGGACCTTAGTCCATTTCTGGGCCTCATGATACCTTAAACGTGACTCCGGGCCTATTTGATTTCTCCTCCTAGGGCCCTGCCTCAGAGTTTGTTCTGCCCTGGAGAGCTGCTACATCTGATCTTTTTGCCTTGTCTGGATCTTAATTATTATTATTTTAAAAACAACATTTGCCTCCATCCTGAGGACCAGTCTCTAAGCTGGTAAAGATGCAACTCATAAATCAGCTCCTCTGTTTTTTTCCTAGACATCAATCATAGTTCAGTCTTCTAGCAGGTATAATTGGTGGATAACAGGTAGGAACACCTGGCCGTGGGATCTGGGGGGCCCACAGCTGAAACCTGGCATGGAGGAGCATCCAGAATGTTCATAAAACAGCCAGCCCAAAGATCTGCCAAGGCTCCCTCCTCCAGAGAGGACAGTCATGGCCCTCCCCTCTCCCTGTCACATCCATTTCTCCAGGTACTCTCCACTGGAGCTCCTACTTCCTGCTGTCCCTGTCTCCTAAGCCTGAAGAGGATGAGGGTCATGGCCTTGGCACTTAGCACAGGGCCTGGCAGGTGGCTGTGTTGCCCAACGTTTTTTGGAACAATTAGATGGATGATTGAAACGCTTCCTGGGAGTGGAGCACTGGAGATACAACCCAACTGGTAGAGTGCTTGCCTAGCATTTATGAAGCCCTGGGCTTAACAGTCAGCATCATGTAAACCAGGTGTGGTGGCACACGACTGTAAGTCTAGCATTTGGGAAGTGGAGACAAGAAGAAGATGAGACGTTTGAGGTCATCCTAGCTACATAGGGAGTTCAAGGCCAGCTTGGACTACAAGAGAGAGACAGAGAGGGGGGAGAAGAGGGGAGAGAAAGGAGAGAGAGAGAAAGAGAGAGAGAGAGAGAGAGAGAGAGAGAGAGAGAGAGAGAGAGCCTGCTTGTACTTCTTTGAACCCTACCCCCAACTCCATCCCTCACAGCCTCTTCCTAATAAGACACCCACCTGTTTGATCTGGTCCTGCCTTGGAGTTTTAAATTTTCTGGGGTTCTCAACCTCATGACAGCAAAGCTTTGCTTGATTTCTCCACTGTTTCATGGTTCCCTTCCCTGTGGCCCCAAAGGCCTAGCATCTGCAGCTGGGAAGCTCATGGGAGTGAAGGTCCCAGGGACCAGAGCCTAACCTTTTGAAGCTCTCCCGCTGTGTGGTGCTAACAAGGGTTAATGGGAAGGGACACTGACCAAGAGACCTTGTGGCCTTCAGAGGCAGTGATGGAAGGCAGTGGCTGAGGACTCGGCTGTCTCCAGTGGTGCACGCCTCTGCTGCTGCTCCACTGTCACTGAATGTGTGCGGTTAAGTATTTACAGATACGTTCCCATGGCAACCGAGGCCTCAAAGTTACTCTCACAGTTCTGTTTTCTCAAATGTGTTTCTCTGCCTGATAGCATAGAGTTTTCTGGAAGCTGGCCAGGTTGTGAGTCATGTTCTCAGTCCTAGGCTCCAGCTATCCTCTCTGCCTCCCGTTTTGGAGGCCAACAGCCTGACCCCACACACTCGTAAGGCCAACTCCTCTAGTTCATAGGCCTGCCAGGCGATAAGTTCCTGGGCCTGACACTCAGAACCCACCAGCCTTCACCACTCACTTTCTGGATCCATCACCAGCATCCCTTCTCTAAGAAGCCACTCAGAGCTTCCTTAACACCCCCCTCCCCAGACAGATCTAAGCCTCTGGACCACCATGCTTCTGAAGAGAGGAGTCTTTCCTCTAGCCCCTGGCTCTTGGCTCCTGTAAACCTCCTGTTGTTGATGCTCTCGGCTTGCAGGTCACTGGACCCCATGGCCCATCCCTCTCTCTTGGCAGTGCATGTGAGTCCTTATTCTGTGAATTCAGCCATTCATCCCGCACCCTGGCTTTGGGTTAGGCATTGTTCAAGGTAATGAGATGGGGGGTGGGGGTAGGCAGAGAGTCCCTCAAGGCGTGGAGCTTATCTCTCAGTGGAGGAGGTGTGCACAATGATTAAGAAAAGATGGAGGCAATAGTATGTGAATAGAATAAAAACATGACAGATGGGTGGGCCTTGGTGAGAGGGATGCAGTTGCTGTGACAAGGTGAGTGGAAGTGACATCTGGGGGAGCAATGCTTTTTCCAAAGGGAGCAGCCAGTACAGGGGATGGAACAGGATGTTTGAGGGACACCCAGGAGGCCAGGAGGCAGGGCCAGGTGACCAAGGCATCACAGAGGCAGCAGGAGCAGGGCAGATAAAGACTTTGAAGTCACATCTGAATGAAAATGACAAGATCTTGCTAGGGCCATTGCAGCGAATGGAATGTAGAGTCCAGGTAGAGGACAGGAAGACTCCGGTGTTACCTTCTGTGACTCAAGCTGTAGGGAGCGTCAATCACTAGACATGTCCCCAAACACCCCTTAGGACCACGCATGATCTTGTTCTTGCCCAGTCCTCCAGTGGATGCTGCCCTAGAAGGGGGAGACAGGACTCCCTCCAGTGAACCTCCTGGGCAAACTACTTGCATCCAGCTCCCAGACAGCATTCCCAGGGAGAACTGCTTCTAACCTGAGCCATGTTCTCCCTCTATCTGCCCATGCTGGTGGGCTGCTTGGTACAGAGCAGGATAGTTGACCAGAAGGCTTCTCCCAGCTCAGCTCCACCCTCCCCCAGGAACTCACCTATTCTATACTACCCTTCTCCTATCCCACAAGCCCTGAGGGTTGCTTGAGGGCCCTTCTCTGTTAGATCCTACTAGAGGCCAGAAGGTACTGGCTGCTAATGGTTCCTCCAGTGGCTGTATCACTGTTATAGACTACCTAAGCCACTGCTTTCCATTGATGTTTTAAACACAATGCTGATGGTGTGGTATGGCAAGTGTTGAGTTCTCTTGTTCCTGCACTTCGTGGAGCCCAGGTGCTCCAGACAAGCCCCGAAGAGACAGAGCCTGCCAAAGGTACCACTCTGCAGGAACTGGGGGCCCTGGCACATTGCTGAGCAGGCAGGGAACTGAACATGTTTTCCGGAACAAGAAGCCACAGGACTAAGGTTGGCCATGGCCAGGAAGGCCTTCAAGACTCTTGCCGGCCTTCAGAAAAGCACAGGACTTTCCAGGAACACTATATGGGATAGAGAATGGGTAGGAGGACTTTCTTTGTCTCTCCAGGTGAGGACAAGTCAGGCTGGAGGCTGGGGACAGAGGTACTGGTGAGTGGAGCCTCTGTCTGAGGGGGCTGAACCAGTGGGGAGCAAGGGCAGACCTCGTTCTAATGTCGGCCAGTTTGCTCAGGTATTCCTGGGCCTCCTTCAAGACTTCCCCTGCAGCAGGGAGAGATTAATAGTGGAAATCCACAGAAGGAGGGCTCTTTCATCCACTACCCACCCCTCAGTTCCCCCCAAAACGAAAACAGTTGTTGAAATTGAAAAATGGTGTTCGGTGGAGGGTTTAAAGACATTTTGAATTTAAAACATATTTTAAAGGTCATTTTAAGCAGTAATTATGTTCTAATGGTGGGGCTCTTAGCAAAAGGCAAGAGTCCCTTGGTTACATTAGCCCAAATGTGAAGCAGCAAGAGCGAGCCGGGGTTCTAGTAGCCCTCAGAACCCAGTGGAGGGACAAGGGGAGGGGGTAGTGGGGAGAAAAGCGAGGTACAGCCTGTACTCCTGTCCACATCCTACATCATGCCTCCTCTGGGTCCTGGGAACGATAAGCCACACTCTTAAGCTTGGCTCTGGCAGAGAAGGATCTCTCAAGACCCCCCTGGGGTCTGCCACACCAGTGACTGTGAGACTCACAGGGAGCAGAGCATGTAGGCTGGTCCTGTGTCTGTCTCTTCCAAACACTGTCTTTCATGAGTGTTCCCAGCAGCAGGCTCTTCAACTGTTGTGGGACAGCTGTGTCTGGGGGTGGGGGTGGGGAGGTGCCCCTGAGCTAGTGCCAGGGCTTTGGCCTACATTACTGTGGGACAGGATGAGGACACTGACTATTTATTTGAAAGTCAGCATTTTCTATCCTCCATCTCCAGCTAGTAGCCCCCAACCTAGCCCTCAGCCTGTTTTTCTCCTTCTTGGTGCATGCCGTCTCTGCTTTTGCAGAAGACCTCACTCATTTCGATGAACGCACACATGTGGAAAGGCTGACACTGAAAACACACTGTGAGCACCTACTGTTCCCCAGACTTGAGAGATTCTGGAAGAGCTAGCCATAGGTGAGCACCCGTGGGAGAGCCTATAACAAGGGAGCCAGCAGACGGCTGAAGCTTGCAGCTGAGTTTGTAGTACCACAGGTGCTGCATTTAATTTGGGAGGGATCCATGACTGAGATACGGGCGGGTCGTTAACGGAAGGACAAGCTAAAGAAGGAATAACCAAACGCTTTGAGTAAAGAAATAAGCAGCAGCCTTCCAAACTGGAGGAGCCCCAGGCTTCGGCCATGTCCTCAAAGGCAGTGAGACAAGAAACACAGAGTGCACGTGGGACAGGACTTTCTGCCCAACGCCACGCCCTACCCATCTAGTTGCCTGGTCTTTCACTGAGCAAGAGCAGGGCCAGGAGCACTCAAACTGACATCCATGGGCTCCTGAGCAAGTCTTCTGAGAGAGGACTGGAGCAGGCAGGGGCTGGTGGCGCTGGGAAGCCAACCTCTGGGCGCTGGGGTGGGTGTGTAGGGATGCGGTCTGGGACTCAGCCCAGGAGGCGGCTGCGGGTGGCCCGGGGAAGGGGCAAAAATATAAAAATATCCAGGAGTGGCGCAGCGCCGGGCCACAGCGTTATTAAACTAAAGCATCTTATAAATCTCGAGCCATTAATAACAGGCTGCCTCCACGTCGGGATAATTTATTCAAATTGCGGGTCCCGGGATGGAGGAGCAGATGTTTCAGAGCTGTTGGTGTCACTGAAAGAGTTCCAGGGGAGGAGGGGCGCGCTGCGTGCTGGTGGCACGGGCTCAGCCCCGCCCCCTCTGTCCCTCTAAGGAATGTCTCCATCTTCCACAGCGCAGGCCACCAAATCCCTACGCTGGGGAAAGCAGGACAAAGTCCTTAAGGGACAGCCAACTTAGTTCAACAAATGCCAGACTAAAGAACTGTCTAGAGAGACAAACAGGCAAGTCGCCACATCTAGAATGCAATACCGCTCCCACTGGACTAGGCGGCCTATGAGCACTGCCATCTTGGCTCCTTGAAATAACAGTTCTCAAAGGGGTGTTACTTGAAGTAAGGTAGCCTGGGAGTCAGAAGGCTTGGCGTTCTTTTGTGCATGATCAGGTTGTCTGAGGATGACCCAGAAGTGATCCCTAGAGTCTCATTTGCCTCCTCTGTACAACTGAGCAGTAATACATGGATGGTTTGCCTCCTGCTGGGAAAGACAGAGGGAAGCTGTCTTAGGGCTGCCCTTGGACCCAGATCAGCCCTCTGGGTCAAACCTGAGTCTTGTGGTGGAGTGGTGGCAGTGTATCAGGACCTCAGTCTGGGTCTGGGTTCTTGGAAATATGTATCAGCCACTGAGTATCTGTCTAAACCCAAGAGACATTAAATTCCTCAGATGAAAGTTCTCCTGCCAAATTTCTTCTCTCTGGCAAGGCAGCTCTCACTCCATGACGTCATTTCTGACCCTAACTCCTTCCTTTCCTAAATGTCTAATGTTGCAGGATGAGGGAAGGAGACACAGCTCTGCCCAAGTCTTCATGCCTAGGAATCCCATCTCCACCGAGTCCATAGGAGTGACCTCACAGGGGACATGCTAATCTTTATTTCTTGCACCTTCCTCCATCATGGCAGGAAACCGAGGGAGGACCTGAGCAGCTCCCAGCGCCCTGGACTGTGCCTTGCAGTAGCTGAAGAGAAAGCCTTCCTCCTGTTTCTGCTATGTGGCTGTGAAGGACTTTCAAATGAGACCCTGCCCCGTCATGGAATGCTGCTCCACCCCCTTGAAAGTCCAAGTCTTCCATAGGAGAGTTCACACTCCAGAGGCTCCCAGCCTCCTCTGCTGTCACGCCCCGGTGAGTGATGGTTAGAATAAAGAAAGTGTCGTAGAGGGAGGCACACTCATCTCCTCCCTGAAGTCTAGCTTGATCCCCTGCCACCATCATGTGATGGGAGCAAGAGTCCCTACTTCCTCGCACCTGGTCCTGACAAGTAATGGAACTAACTCCTCAGGCAAGGCTCTGATTAGGAAAAATCGCATAGGCAGACTCCGCCCTCGGCAGGACAACATCAGAAGCCAGTGTACAAGGAGAGGTCAGGATCCCGCTACCCTAGACAGCGAGACTTCTGGAAGGACTGGTTGTCAGGAGCCTAGGGTGAGGCTGAAGGAGCCCACCAAGACCTCCAGCAGGACAAGTGAGGGAGGTAAGAGCTTGTGGTGGCCTCCCCTTCCCCTACTGTTTCCTGTCAGCTAGGCTGGGAGGGTCAGTGGTAGCTGTCAGCCCTGTGCTGCTCCTGGCACACTGGACCTCCTCCACAGCTCACGGTTCATTTCCAGTGAAGGAGAAAGTGCAGCCCACACTCGTGGGGCAATCAGCATGCTCTGTGATGAATGGAGCCTGTGTCACTCAGCGAAAATGAATATTTCTTTGCGATAATGGCCAGATGGTAGCAACTCTCCGATCCAAATTAAAACATGCATGATAAATGCCAGGAAAACAGAGGAAGACAAAACCCCAACCTGGAGTGAATTCTCTCTATAAATCTTCCCTCTGTGCCCCTCCCCCACCACAGTGGCCCCGCTAATAGCCATTAAATTATTAAGATGTGCTGCAAGGAGAATGCCAATGTCAGTGGCTCCAGCCCCCTGCCCACCCTACCTCAGCTTGTGGGGCCAGAGCAGATAGGAAGTCTGAAGTGTAGGCTGCTTCTCCACCTGGCCCAGCTCAGGAGGGTAGAGCATTTTCAGCCATGGGCACGAGACTGGCATCATGGAGCAGGCACAGACTGACGCCCATCCCCAGACAAGCTCCGAGGAAGGCAGATATGCCTCTCTTTAAGCAGGGAACAGTCTCCATGGAGATGAGAAATTAACACCATGCCTGACTTTACGGTGCATGCAGAGGCCAGAAGAGGGTGTCAGAGCTGGGGACTCAGAGAGGCAACAGCTAGAGAAAACAGACCAGTAGGGTGGACTGAGGAAGGCCTGGACTGGTGGCATGGAGCTGGATAACTGGGAAGGGTCAGGTGTGCTGCAAGGGTGGATGTGTGCTGGGGGTTCCGAGGCAGCAGACCCAAGGGGAGGGATGGCTTGGTACTGGGTTTATACTTTCTAGTGACGAAGGGCTCCTGAATCGCTGCCTTTATTCCCATAGTTCTTGCCTATCGTCATGGCTGGAGCCTGCGTGGATCTCTTGTTCTCCTGATATACTGGCCATCCTCCCTGTAGGTGGCCATCTTTCCATGGCTAGTTCTGGTGGGCTCAGACTTTCCCACAGAGCCCAGGCCTTCTCTTCTTCCTCCAGGAGCCAGACCCCAACACTTTCTCTGGTATTCCTAGGTGTCTTTGCCAGGGCCATTTAGTTTCCTTGTTTGTCCCCAGGCCGTGGGGCTTGCATCCTTATCTCAGTGGCATCTCAGTCTAGAATCCCCTCTAACATGGAGAAGCCTCCATAAGGCCACTCAGGCTGCTCCAGTTGGTGCAGACCTCCCTCTGTCCACGGCACACGTCTCACTGCTCATGCACGTCAACTGATCTCCTCACTCTAGCCTGTGAGCTTCTCCAGGGCCTAGAGCCCCACAGAGGCTGGGAAATGGCTCCCTAGAGCTCCACATCTGTCTTATGGTTCATAAGCTCTGCGGGATAAGGGATACCCTCTGGTGTGGAAACTCACTGCAACTGGCCATTTATACATAAACTTCAAGCATCCTGAGACACTAAAGCCAATTACCCAGGGATGGGTTGTGGTGTTCAGGGTGTTGAGATCATAGGCTATCCTTAGCATGGATTCCTGTTGATGTCTGCAAAACCTCTATTCCAGATGGGCAAGGCCCTGATAATTCAGGCTGCTTCTCCTCCATGGAGTTTCCATGGGCTTTTACTGCCTGGTCCTCCCAGCTGGTCTCCACACTTATATGGCCACAGACAGGTTCTTCCTTCCATCAGTTGGATGGCACCTGAGCAGGTCCAGCCTTAGACCCTCTCTGAGGTCCCCTGCACCCCTGTTCCCCAAAAGCATTGGGCAAGGAGTAGGAGAAGCCATTGTAGACAATGGTCCAGCCTCCTCTCTGTGGATAAGATGGTGGGCTTGGAGGCTGGGAGGACATGTTTCTCAGTGAGCGGTTGTGAGAAGTCCCAAAGCCCCATGAGAAGTCAGCAAGATGTGGAGGTGACCAGAAGGATTTAGACAAGAAGGATTAATGATCGCTCTCTGCCCCAAGGAAGTCAGCTCTCCTCTCCTAGCCTTTGTTTCTCATTCCATAAATGGAGATGCTGCTCAGTCAAGCACAGACAGCTGCTACCAGGTGTGAGGCTCTCACACTAGAAGCTCTGGAGGACTCAGTGGCAGGACTGGAGCACCACTGTCTCTTTCCGTCTTCTAGAGTCCCAGCAGTTCCTGCTGCATGCATCCACAAAGCCCTGTATCTCCAACCTGAGGCCAGGAAGGGCAGCCTCTAAACTAAATGACCAGAGACCAAAGCATAAGCATGCACACCTACACTTGTGTATATAAGGGCTGACTTGGAGCCTCCCATCTCTTCATTTTATCCTCCGGCCCAAGCCTGCAGTCCTGTTTTAGTGCCATATTTGTATACTCTGTGCTACTGCCCAGTCTTCTGGATCCAGGCCAGCGAGAGAACGTGTCTCAAGAAAATAAGGTGGGGCTGACAAGATGGCCTGTTGGGGGAAGGCACCTGCTGCCAAGCTCGATGACCTCAGCTCAGTTCCCAGGATCCACAGGGTAGAAAGAGAGGACCCACTCCTGCTAGTTCATCTCTGAGTTTTACACATGCACCATACACATGCATGCACCTACACACATGTACAAACGCCAAGTCCAGGTTCGTCTCGTTCCATTAAGTAGATGCACCTTTCCAACCAAACCCATTCTTCTACAGATTTAAAAATATCTGGAATGCCACCCACATACCTGCCATCCTTGTCTCCAATTTCACCCTTTGCCGTGACAGCCCATGTGCTCCCTGTTACCTCATCATCAGCACCTGTTGGAAGCCCCCCCCCCCCCCTGTGCCCTGCCCCTTTCTGGTTCTTCACATATCTAACCCGGTGGAGGTTCTGGGTTCACTTTCTATTTGCACTTGCTTCCTCACATCTCTCCAGAGGTCCTCACCCTGTCACCATCTCTTTTTTCCTATATACCAGACTCTAAAAACCACAGGACAACAACTACAGCTACCATGAGGGGGCACCCCCACAGCTCTACTATGCTCCATTTGCAAAAAGAAGTTTAGGGGACTGTTATCATCCTTGCAATTAAGAGCATGTAGCTCTCGGAGTGGATAGCTTTGCGGGAAAGGCAGGGAGGCCAGAGTCAGAACCAGGATGGGAAAGCTTGGGCCTATCTCTGCTCAGCTCCTTACGTGGGTTCCTCACTCCACGTGGTTGAACAACCCCAGAACAGCCCTTGTACCATGTTACCCCCTAACTTTCAGGTCTGAGAGTGAATCCCCTTACTTAAACCCCTCTGTTCAAAGCCCCTTGTGAAAATCAGGGCCCTACACCTTACCTAAACCCTCAAAGCCAGACATCCCCCATCCTGGCTCATGGTGAGCCCCTCACCCACTTGGGTTCAGCTCATTTTCCCTTAGAGCGAGCTCAGCTTCACGCTCCCATCTCTGGTTCACACTATTTCCTCTTCCTGTCCAGGCCCTATAGCCCCCTAGCTATGCCCATATTCTTGTCAAACGGTCTTGGTGAGTTGTAGCAGGAGCCTGAGAACACTTGGAATTTTGCTCCTATGCCGAGGAAGCACTTCCTCTCTCTGCTTGTCCCCATCTTCCCTAGAAGTGGGAACACCCTCCTGTGGGCTCACACAGTGCAGGGAACAGGATTCTCTCAGTGTGGCAATGGGATGGTTCACCAGAGGGGGCCTAGTCTCCTCTCTCCTCTGTCATCCCTATTCCCAGGCTCACAGGCAGGAGGCACTTTTAAATATCATCCAGAAGGCCATTTGCTATGATTAATACCCCATTTCCCCCCAAACTGTTGTTTGCTAAATTAGCTGGGGCCAGAGGGAATTTGTTGAGGAGCTTGAGTCTCAACTTTCTTAATGTTTAAAACAAAACAAAACAAAACAAAAAAACCCAGAAAAACTCACTTTAAAACCAAAATGCAGATCAAGCCTCACACCCTCCCCCAGCTGAAAACCTAGAGTCCATTTACATTCAGCGGGTTTGCAGTTAATTATATTTTCACACCTGTGGCGGGAGTTACAGATGTATTTATAATGTGTGTCTGCCCCACTGGAGTGCCTTGGGGCCCCTCTAGGGACCCTTCCCCGTGGAGTCACCTCCCCAGCCACACAGAACTGTCTTCACAGGTCTCTTTGGCGTAGCTGTATAAATTAGCGGAGGGTCCTCGGTTTTAAGAACTCCTTTTCCAGTGGGGAAGAAAGGAGACACAGATTCCTTTAAGTCAGAAAACTGGGTTTTTGAGAATAAAAGCCACAAGGTGGAGTGAGCTTTGCCCTGCGGTTTAGGGAAACTAAGAACTGGAGCTGCTTGAGCAGAAATGAGAGGCCCTGTTTGCAGACATGCCACTGACCCTGTCGGTAGGGAAGCCACGCCTTGGTTGGACAGCCTGGCTTAGCCCTAAGTTTGCCATCTCTTGGTCCTTCCAAACCTTTCAGACTGCAGGAATAGGGCATGATGGGGCCTAGGCCCGGGCCTGCGATCCCACATTCAAGATGAATGTTGCTGTGGTTTTGTTCTTCAACATTAGTCCAAAATGAACCCGAGACATGGGCTTTGAGGTGGGTTCAAGGGAAAATGTGATACAAATTAAGAAATTCCAGTGGTAACAGGGGGTCAAGACAGGCCGGAGACAGGAGACGTGGGAGGGTGTGTGTTGCTGAGGAGGTGTTGCGCTGTTTGTGTGTGTGTGTGTGTGTGTGTGTGTGTGTGTGTGTGTGTGTGTGTGTAGTGGTGGTGATACGTCTGTATGTGTGCATGTGGAGGCCTGGGTTAATCTAAGGTTTTGTTCCTCAGATGCTGTCCATGTTGTTTTGCTTTGTTTTTTAAACATTTTTAGTTTTAGTTTAATCTCAATTGGCCTTCTTTTATTTATTTTTTTTTCATTTTATTAATTTTGTGTGCTTGATTGGGGACAGGGCAGACTGGACACGTGTGGAGGTCAGTGACCAGCTAAAGGAGTCTCTTCTCTCTTTCTACCTGGCGGGTCATAAGGATTGAACTAAGGTGGCCAGCTTGGCAGCAGGGCCTTTTTTTCACTGACATCTTGCTGACCACACCCTGTCTTTTTTTTTTTTTTTTTTAAGACAGAGTCTCTCACTGGCCTGGAACCACCAAAGGCAGTGAGCCTTAGGGACCCGTCTCTGCCTGTCCACCATTTGCGATCACACATGTGTGCCACCTCGCTCAGCTTTTTCACAGGGATTCTGCAGATTGGACTTAGGCTGTCGTCACACTGGGCAGCAAGCACCTTGCTGACTGAGCTCTTGCCCCTTTCCACCTTCTTCTTCATAAAAATGGGAGGGACTAGGTGAGGGGCAGACCCATGGGTTGGGCTAGAGTGGTTCCTGGGCCTCTCCAGGCCTACATGGTCTGGTGTCCTGGCCAAACATGAAGTTAGCTGTCCTTGGTTTGCCATGGTATCTCCTTGAAGGGACCAGCTCAGAGGAGGGAATACATACGGTCCTGTCACAGTCCCCATGACCCAGGGAGTCCCCATTCTGAAACAAGTTCTGGTGGGCGGGCAAAGCACACACATACTCACACACGAATATGCACAGATGGGGGAGTGTGCTGTCCAGTCCAGCTCCCAAGACCTGCTGTGGGGACTCAGAAGGTGCAGGGGATGCTGAAGTGCGAACATTTTGTGCTCCAAAGTGTTGACAGACAGCTCCTTTTGGCGGCTGCTGTGAGACCTCAGTCACCAGCCACATTCTGCTAGCTAGGGTTAGCTCTGCTCATCCCTGGATCCTCTGGGCAGCTCCAAACCAGGGGCTGATGTGTGTGGAAACAGGACAAAGCCCTGTGATCTGCGGATCCAGGCTGGCTTCAGGCTGGCAGCGTTTATAGCTTCCCTCTGCTCTGCAGCCCTCCCACCTGCCTGGCCTGAGGGCTTCCTCCGCAGAACCCGGAGGGGCTTCTGTTCTGCTAGAAGCTTTTGTCCAGTGAGTCATTCATTGCTTCCAAAGATGGAAAAATGGACACATTTTTATGGTGCATTTCCACAAAACAGGGTCAGCCTGCAAGTCCATTTCATCAGAACACACTGTAAATGGCCTTTGGAGTGTAAGAGGATTGTATTGTTAGAAGAGCCCAGAAGTGGGAAATGCAGCATCTGGAGGTCAATAGTTCTGGCCATAGGTCTCCCCCAGCCATGTGCCTGGGCCAGAACCACTGCAGGAGCAGACAGCTGCCCTGCCTGGACTCATACCCCTCAGCTGGTCCCCCAAAGCCCCTGGGAACCCTTACAGACCACACGTGGTCTGTCTGTTTAGAAATAGAATAATGCTTGGAGGAGAAATGAGGAACGTAATAGGATTTCAAAAGCCACAGGACCCGATGGGGCTACAGATGGTGGAGGGGCTGGGAGGAGGGAATGGGGCCTGGGTTTATGGTGGGGAACGTGGCCTCAGGGAGGGCCTGGGATCTGCATTACATGCATCGTGTCCAACCTCATTAGCTGGCCCAGCGGGACTCCACTGCCACACTAGTGTGTCTGCCATGAGGAAAAGGATGCTCCAAAGATGCCATTATGGACTGGGGGCAGCAAAAGGCTACAAGAACACAGCTAACAGACTTGGCCAGTGCCTGCTAGGGTGGGGTGGAGGCAAGGGCAAACCTAATGACTACTGAGGGTGGGACTCACACCTGCTACAATCCTCCCCCTTCCTTCTCTTCCCCTGCATAGTTCTAGCAGAGATAGAAGAGTCAGGGACACAGAAATGAGAGAGAGGGGGGGG